>APFE031122194.1:0-13220 GCA_000404065.3 Pinus taeda
ACTTTACCCCAGTACATGTATCAAGTTCAGATCTGATTGTTGATGGCGAACAACGATCAGGCACTTGACAGGTTGAAATCATTCACTGGCGACTCCTTCACTGAGAAATCAGCGATCAGTGCTTGATGGTGACTTCACTGCAGAGAGATCAGTAGCTTTGAAGATGGATCAGATTGCAAGAAGATATGCTCCCTTGAGCCGAGATCACATCCCCGGTTTTCCAAATAAAATTCCAAAGGTCGATTGGTCAAGAAATTTGCCTATATTCAATGATGATGGTAAGAAAGATGTTGCTTTACATCTAGTTAGATTTCACATGCATATTCGCAAGTTGAAGGTTTATTTTCCTGAAGATTGCTTGATGAAGATATTCTTGGCCACTTTGGAAGGTAAAGCCCAATCATGGTATGAAAGTTTGCCGCCTGCTTGTATTTACTGTTTAAAGGATTTTCATGCTATGTTCATTGAAAGATATAAGGACTCTTATCCATCATTAAATCTAGTTCAAGACTGTTGCCAGCATGCATATAGTGTTATTCAAAGCCTTGAGAAGTTTTATGAAGATGATAATTTTATGGATGATGAGATCATGGAGGTTTTGTATGAGAATCCATTTCAGCAGCACATAGAAATCTTAGAGGATACTTGTCAAGATCAGCAGGTCGAAGATTTCCATATGGCTGAAATTGTTCAAAGAGAAGAGCTTGTTTCAGATCTGCCCACAGAAGACAGCAGCATGCAACCCATCAAAGAGAGCTCTGCTGTTGAGATCATAGGCAAAGTTTTGGATTCAGATGTGCATGAACAGCAAGGTGAGATTTTTGTGCAAGTAAGTGATAAATCTTCTTTTGATAACTCAGTGCTAAATGATAATTTGATTGCCATATCATATGAAGACAATCACTGTTTGAGCAAAAGAAAACAAAAGGTATTATCTCCTCTATCTGAAGATGAGATAGATCTACTTTTGGGAGGTCTTGTTCCAGCTCAAAGTAATGTAGAAATGCAGTGTGCACATGGTCAAGAAGATGATGGTGGACCTTCTTCCTCTTCTGAAAAGGAGGGTTTTGTTGTTGAGACCATAGACAAAGCTTTTGATTCAAATTTTCTCATGCCATCAGAACAGAGCCTGCATGAGGAGGTAATTCAGTCAGTTCACGAAAAGCAAGATGACATCTTCATTCAAGTAAGTGAAACAATTCCTTTGGATGAATTTATGGTAGATGATAGAAATGTCACTTTTGCACTTCAAGAATCAGTTGAAGTTTCTTTCCTTATGATTGAAGAAGGTAACAAAGAACTTGATAATTTGGTTATGATACCATATGAAGATGATCTACCATATTGTCAAACTATAGAAGATCAGAGCATACAGGATTACCTTTCGGATTCTTCATATGTCTCATGTGTTGAAATGTTTTTACAAGAGGAGATTTGCTCATCTACTTGTTCAGAATTTTTTGAAGCCCATGAGCATACTTTTACTGAAGCACATGATGAAGGTAGATCATAATTTGCAGCAAAGGAAACCTTGTTCTTTCAGCATGAGGTGGCAGTGGCAAATCTTCATGTTTTTCACGATCCTCTAGCAAATTTGTTGCAGCCAACAGTGAAAGTGTTTGTTGTTGTGTTCAGTGAGGAGGGAGATCATGGTCAGCTATGTTTTTGGATGCCCAGTGATAGGTTTGTATTGTTGATCATGAGATCTGATCAGGAGAATCAATCAAGAAGGCATCTGCTTGATTGGTTGCATTGGCATTATGATATAGTTTGATGTATATTATCTTGTAAAAATACAGGTGGTTGTCATCATGATTTCAAATCTTGATGGATTGCTGCCCTTCAGTCGGGGCTTCACAAGGGGGTGGCTACCTCCCCCAGGGGGTAAGCAGGGGGCGATAGTCCCCCTGCACAGGGTCTAGGGCAACACCTCGAGAAAAATTATTCAGACTCTATATTTGGTGGGCAAACCTACCTATGGTTTTGTGCATGGATTTCACACATGGTTTTGGGCACGATGGTTTTTGGTCCATGGTATTTTGTAGATCCAGTCAAGGGAACTATGGTTATGTTCCAATACAGGGTTAATGGATTGGGGTTATGGATTCTTTGGCATGTATATATGTATTGTAACATTAAAGGAACATAATGAAAAATCAATCTGGTAGTCTCGGTTTTGGGATCTAGGGGAAAATATCTATGTATATATGTTTTATGTTTTATGCTCTTGCCACTGTTTATTTTCTATTTTTAGAATTTGTATGCAAGTAATTTCTGTACATGGTGAAAACCTACATTATGGACCTTCCACCATCTGTCAGATATTTCACTTTCGGCTATCCATCAGTTGCAAGGAAGACAATTTGAACACTGAATGTGTTCAAAATTTGAACTAAAAACTTGACCTCTTTCACACACATGAATGTCATATTGTAACATGTAGCCATTGTTCAGGGGTTTCTGAGCGCCAAGAATAAGAAATCATAATAGTATAAACATAATCTAACTAGTGATGTGTTCAAGGGTTTCTGAGCACCAAGAACCACTAATTTTAATTATGCAACATTGTTTAATAGTTGATTCAACACCAAATATAAGTTAGATACAACATACATCACTGATAGCTTAAAAACATTTGAGAGGTTCTGCATTGAACTCATCTTCACTACCATAAACTGAGAAGTCCTCAAAGTTTTCTTCTAAAAAGTCTTCAATAGTAGTTATGTTAGCAGATTATTTTAATTTCCCATTTAAGAGATCTTTGGCACGAGTCTTACAATACAATGTTGTGTTACCATGTTTTTGGCAATAAAAACATTTGACTGAG
This sequence comes from Pinus taeda, assembly GCA_000404065.3. NCBI lineage: Eukaryota > Viridiplantae > Streptophyta > Pinopsida > Pinales > Pinaceae > Pinus > Pinus taeda. The sequence goes on from APFE031122194.1 coordinate 2,828, forward strand.
TTCTTGTTTTTATGGGCCCTGCCCCTAGCGAATAGTGCCATCTTAGGTTGTAAGTTGTCCTCTACACCTATTTTTCTTCTCTTTTATTTTTCTAGAAGAGATACTACCATTTCATTTAATGATTTGGAAGAAAACCGACTAAGGGTAAAAATAAAATTATCATAATTGGAAGGTAAATTGTTTAGGAGAATAGCCTTAACATATTCATCTTCTATTTTCATTCCAGTTTCCCCCAACTGTATTATGAGTGATTTTAAATCATTTATATGTGTAGAAAATGATATCCCCTCTTGCATGTTAAATTTGAATAACTGTAATTTCAAGGTAAATTTTGCATTCAAAGCCTTTTCCCCAAATATTTGGCTTAACTTTTCCCATATTTGCGCATATGATTTTTCTAGGTCTTTAAGATGAAGTTGTGAGTCTGACAAAGAGAGGCCTATAATAGATTTAGTTTTATCTTCCCTTCTTAGCCAATCAACTAATTGTTTTGGATCTTGGGGTGTTGGTTCTTGTCCTTTTAATTAACTCCACAAACTTTTATGCATTAAATTATTTTGGACTTTAACTTTCTATGTATAAAAATTTGATCCATTGAATTTCTCAACCACTATTTGCTCCATAATTTTTTATAAATAGTTACTGTGAATATTATTATCTCATGCACTCACTCCACTGCTTAAGGCTCTTGTATTAGGTCTCACAACTGCCTTTATCTCTCCGTAAGAAATAGGTAAACAAATTTTTCATGCAATCGAGTTTGATTTCCACGCTCTGGGAAATCTGACTGGAGCGCTTCCGTTAGAGTGATTTCTATCGGTGACTTGGCTCTCATCGACGGGGATGAATGCCTATGCAATTGGATGAAGTTTTATCCATATATGTTCCCATCACCAAACGAATAATAAACTGTGTTAGCAGCATTGATTCTATCTTAGCAACATTAATTCTTGCAAAGAAGTTCATGATTCTATCTCTATAGCAATAAGCACTCATACATGTTGGATCAAACCCCCACTGGAATCCTTGTAGTGCCAATGGACACAACCTAGCTAGCTCCTGTCCATGCTCATATTTGTGCAACAGTCATATTCAACAATTGTCAATGTCCTAACTCTCTTGATGATGCTTGGCCCTCCACTCCTCCTACAACCTGAATCCAAGTAAGGTAGCCTTGTGTGCTTCAAAATTTCGATGGCATGGAGCCAAGAATCAAATCTCATTTATTGATAAAGACTCTTAGAACAAATATTCTTGGCTATCTCCATTTCTGAGAAGTTTTTGTTTATCATATAAAATCTCTTCCTGTGTTTCTGTGGCAAATTCAAAATTAGGCCGTTCAATAATAGCATCAATAGGACAAGCTTCTTGAAAAAGGCCATAGTAAATGAATTTTGTCATATCAATGTCATATATTGTTGTTCGATGACTACGATATTCTTGTTCCTCAACTTCAATGGTGATTTCTTGAGTAGGACAAATTAATTCATCGAGATAGATTGCTTGAGAGAGACAGATTGATGAGACACAACATCTGAAGGTTAAACATGTGATGACATTAAGGGAGGAGACACAATGAAATTCACTCCTGTCGCATTTTCCTAGGCTCTCCTGAAAGGAGTGAGCTCAAAGCTACCATCTTCGATACCAAGTAGAAAAATTGAGTGTTGCACACACAAAGGAACAAATCTATTACACACAACAAATCACACCGATACATCACATATTTATGGTGCTTGTGAGATCTAGTTGATTCAAAAACAAGGAAATTGGTTGTTGATAAATTATCTCAACAACTCAACTCAATCTACCGACAATAGTAAGTGTTGATTTCAAGTGAGGATAATATAGGGTATATTAGCTTTACTTTTCAGATTATAAGTTAACATTTTTATTTTGGTTTGCTCTATTTTTCTCCATGACTTTCTAGAGACACTATATCCCCAAACTTCAAATCCACATTAATAATAAGAATAATTAGAGTTACAAAGAGGAATTTTTTTTCTTGTTCCATATCCAAAGGTCTACAGATTTTATCTTTTTCCATCCCATAATAATCTTTCTACCCTTCTGCAACAAACCCTAATGGCCAGGCGACCATGAGGTAGACGACGGGGAGATACCAAGACAGACAACGGAGAAGAAACTCGTGAGTAACAGCAAACGACAAGCGTTGAAACTAAGAGAAACAATAATGATGGAAGAGGTCAGGAGGGGAGAGATCCCCTCCTACCGAGACGCAACGGCAGGCGAAGGACAAAACAGTGATCCGGCAGTAGGAAAGCAGAATGCAGGCTCTGTCCTAGGGGCGACCTAGCATGCAAGTAGAAGGGGAAAATGTCTGCCATGTGCGGAGGAGAAACCATGGTTTTTAATCCCACCAAACAATTTGGAAAGGTACAGAAGCTACATGAAAGATCACGCCATGATTTGCAAGTTCGTTGGAGTCTGGCTGTCAGAAAAAGACCTCACCAGATGGATTCAGTAAAAATGGCAGCCCCTAGGACACATCAAGCTGAAGCTGGGAGAAAAAGGCTTCTTCACGATAATCTTCTCAAACCTACAAGACAAAGAAAGAGTGTTTGAAAATGGCCCTTATTTCTATTATAATTTTGGTTTATTCATGAGATATTGGGAAGAACCCCGATAAGGAAAAAAATTTAGTAGCACTGGTATGGGTTAGATTATTCAGCTTACCAATGGACTTCTGGGACTCAGAAATTCTGGAAGGGATAGGAAACACGATAGGGAGTTTTGTGAAAATAGTGGAAACTAAGAAGAAAGGAAGGTATACTTCATATGCAAGGATATATGTATACATGAATATTGCTAACCTGATTCCTGATACAGTGCAGTTAGAGTACCACGAAGAGGTTTGGCAGCAAACCTTGGACTATGAACATATACCCCTTAGATGTCGAAGATGTCATGAATATGGACACTTGGTTAAAGAGTGCCTGCTAACAGTGAAAGAAGAGGAGAGAAAAAGTAAGCAGCGGAAAAAAATAAATAGACCAGGAGGGGTTCCAGGAGGTGAAGAGTAGAAAAAGACCAACAAAAGAAAACTCTAATGAAGGTAAAAAGGAACAACAAACACAACTAGGAAAATCAAACAGCTTTGAAATCCTCCAGGAAGAGGGGGACGCTGAGGATCGAACTATGGAATACAAGGAGAAAGAAAGCAGCTCAAGCAGTGAAAGGATCCACACCAAGATAAAAGCACAGAGTGATATCTCATAAAAAGAAAAAGAACAGGAAGAACATACATAAAATATGGTGACAGAAATGGATATAAATAGGGGGAAGACCTAAGCATAGAAGAAGAAGTCCTAAGAAAATTATTAAATGAATGGAGAAACCTGGATGAGTGATTTATCCCCGAGGATAAAAAAAGACTCTATGCGGAAACATTCCAACAATATCAAGCTAAACAGGGAAAAGGAAAATCAGAGATGGAAGAGCATCAAGAGAGTCAAAAGGAAAGTTGACCAAACTAGCAAGGAAAATTAAAGGGCGGAAAAAAACAAAGCAGAAAAAACATTAAGGATTCAATCCAGCTCATGGGGGAAATGCTAGTAAACACAAGGCGAGTTGTGCCGCTCTCGGCAGTGTTCCAAAACCTCAATCAAACCCCCCGATGATTATTACATCCTGGAATATAAGAGGTCTGAATAGTAAAGGGAAACAGAGACACCTTGTGAAACGACTGAGAAAAGACAAACCCCAGATAATTCTAATTCAGGAAACCAAAATTTCTGGCCAGAAGATGGAGGAAATCCTAAATAAAATTAAACCTAAATATGAGCAAGTAACCCTAGATGCTAAAGGAAGTGCGGGATGGATTGCAGTCCTCTAGAACCCAGCAGAAGTCTTAACGGACTGGTGGATAGGAATGCCCAGAATCCTTACAGGAAAATTTAGACTCATAGGGAAAAGCAAATGTTTTCTGGTTTCAGCAATTGATGGGCCCCATACCCCAGGAGATCGAGGCAGCTTCCTCACTTATATGCAAAAGCTTGGAAATATGCATAAGGAACATATGTGGATCATTACAGGAGATTTCAATATGACAACTTCAAAAGAAGAGAAGAAAGGAGGAATTCAGAGAGAGGATCCAGAGATGGAGAGATTCAGAGACCTACAAACATAATTAAGGATGGTGGACATTCTAACTATAAATGGAAAATTTACTTGGAATAACAAAAGAGGAGGGAACCGACAAATAGCATCAAGGCTGGACAGATTCCTAGCCTCTGAACAACTCATAAGAAAGGATATCTTCTATGAAGCTTCCATTCTTTCGTCTATAGGGTCAGACCACTAGCCTATTAAACTGGAGATTGCTATGAATCCTCAGAACAAAAACAGGGCCTTCTGGCTAAGAGATCCAACTTTCATAGACAAAATGAAAAGTTGGTGGTAGGAGAGTAAAAACGGCACGGAAGGTAGAAACAAAATGCATATGTTCCAAATTAGACTAAAGGACCTAAAAGGTAAAATAAAGAAATGGAACATAGAGGAATTTGGTAACATTCAAAAAGAGAAAGAAATACTACAAGCAAGAATGAAGAGAATCCAACAACAAATCATAAAGGAAGGAAGAAGTGTGGAGCTGGCAGAGGAGGAAGGGAGGGTGATTACCCAAATCGAGGAATGAAGAAATCAAGAAGAAATTCTATGGAAACAAAAATCAAGAGTTCAATGGCTGAAAGAAGGAAATAAAAATACAAAATTCTTCCACAAAGCAATGTTGAACCATAGATAGCATAATAGAATATATTCACTTAAAGACAGTATGGGGAACAGGATACTTCAACAAAAATAAATGGAGAAGTTACTGGTAGACCATTTCAAAGGGATCCTGTTTGAACCTAATATACGAAGGGAGGAGGAATAACCAATGTCTGCCAATACATCCCAAAAAAAGTGACCAGAGATCAAAATCTGGCCCTACTTAGGGTGATCACAAAAGAAGAAGTGTAGGAAGTAGTAAAAAAATGGCAAAGAACAAGGCCGTGGGGCCAGACGAATTCACTATAGAATTCTACCAAGCCTCTTGGAGCTTCATGAGCCAGGACCTTGTGGACCTAGTGGAAGAATCAAGATGCACGAAGCGAATGCACCCGGCCCTAAATGCCACCTTCCTTGCTCTAATTCCAAAAACGGAGAACTCAGAAGAACCCCAAGGCTTCAGACCAATCGCTCTATGTAATGTAATATACAAATATTGGCTAGAATAATGGTAAACAGACTAAAACCAATCCTGCCTGACCTCATAGCTCAGGGGCAAACTGGATTTGTTAAGGGAAGATAAATAGAGGATGGCATAGTAGTTGCTCAAGAGGTAATACACCCATTGAAAAATTCCAAAAACAAAGGTATGCTGATAAAATTGGATCTAGCGAAGGCTTATGATCATCTCAGTTGGGAATACTTGGGGGGTATCCTAAAGGTTTTGGCTTTGATGAGAGATGGGTGAAGTGGATAATGTCAATGGTTAATACCCCGATGATGTTGGTCTTACTAAATGGATCCTCAACGGAAGCTTTTAACCCTATGAGAGGTCTCAGATAGGGAGATCCCCGTTCCTATTCATTCTAGCAACAGAAGGTCTGGGCTGGCTGGTGAAAACGCGTTTGGCCAATGAACAGATAAAGGGATTGCGCATATGGGGTAACAAAATTCCTATAACACATCAGCAATTCGTAGATGATGTCATGCTCTACGGACAAGCTACTCTCAAGGAAGCCCAGCATATTCAAAAAATTCTCTCAGAGTTTATGAAAGCCTCAGGGACAAAGATTAACAATGAAAAATCAGAAATCTTCTTCTTTAACACCCAGGTTGCATCCCAAAGATTTCTAGAAAGAACAATGGGATTCCAAATAGGAATTTTTCCAGCAAAGTATCTCAGTATCATGCTAAATGAACATCAGTAGAGTAGCAAATTGGGGACCTCTTATAGGCAGGATACGAAAGAAGATAGATAATTGGACATTCCGGGCTCTGAATACCCCTAGCCAGATAATCTTATTAAAGCAATCTTGCAATCCATCCCAATATATCAGATGTCTAGAGACACCGTCCCTAATTCTATCTGTCAAAAATTAGTAGCTATGTTTAAGAAATTTTTATGGAAAGGAACAAATAAAACACGAAAATGGGCATTGCTCTCCTAGGAATGGCTCAGCAAACCTATCAAAGATGGAGGATTAGGTATGTGGGACCCTTACACTCTGAACCAAGTGATGGGAGAAAAAATGTGGTGGCGGTGGATACAGGGAGGGTAGGACTTGTGGAAGAAAATATGGGAGAATAAATACGAGGCAACATAGATGCCACAAGACATGATGAGAAGTCAAACAGAGAAAAAAGGATCAGCAATATGGAACTTGGCTAGAACCAATAAAGATCTAATCAAAGATTACTGCTTCTGGGAATAACAGAGGGGGACGCTGCCAAGTTTTGGGAGGAATCCTGGCAACAAAGAGAAAAGCTTCTCCATAAAGAAGCCCTTCAAGAAATCCATGAATTTACCTCCAGAACAGAAGGTGAATTGGTTGGAAATTTATGGAAGCCAAGCATAGGGGAATACTGGCAAAATTGGAAACAAAAGGATGACTGGGTAGCAGCCCCAGAGACGACAAGTTGGGAAACTTACAACAAAGAAATGGCATCCAAGAAAGTCGTGGTTAAAATAGGGAAGGACATTCTACGATGGGGAACTCGAATCAAAGGCACGTTCTCTATAGCAGAAGGTTATCATTTAAAGGCAGGGCATAATCGAGTGACAAAATAAAAAAATGGAAAAACATCTGGAAAATTAAGACTTGGCCTAAAGTAGCTTTCTTTCTTTAGATTTTACATCATGGTCGTGCACTAACTTGGGATCAAATACGGAAGAAAGGCATGAAGGGACCCTCACGATGCACATTATGCCAGGAATAAGAGGAGTCGATGGAGCACCTAACCAACAACTGCATCGTCAGCTGCAACCTATGGAGAAATCACCAGTAAATGTTTGAAAATAGTCATAGAAACCACAATAATATAAAGAATACACTCGAAAATTGGCCAATAAAACCTTACCAGAACAAGATACTAAACCACGTGTGGACACTGTCCATAGGTTTTATGCTTTGGAACATCTAGAAGGAAAGAAACAGAGTGATATTCAACGAAGACAAGAGAACCTCAGTCAACATATGGAAGCAAACCACTCAAAATATCAGAGAAACTATTTTAGCAGAACAGTGGGATGATGAAGACTGGAAAATCAACAAAACAGAGGAGAGAATCTTACAATTCCTATAATTAAAGTAGAGCATGACAAACAGAACCAAAATCAAACCTCAAACTAGAGAAGTCAAGGAGATTAGTACTTACATGCATCCACTCCAAGGCTTTGTGAAGATAAACTTTGACGGGGCACCAAAAGGTAATCCGGGTGAAGCAGGAATAGGGGGATTATTCAAGAATGATGGAGGAACCACCCTGAGAATTTACATGATGGATTGCAAAGAACAAATGAACAAAGAATTTGAGTTACACTCGAAATTGGACTCGAAAGTGCCATCTGGGAAAAGTATCAGAATCTCCAGATTGAAGGCGATTCGAAATTGGTTCTCGACATGGTAAAACGACTGCAAAACAATATAGCAGTGGAAAAGATAAGCCGGAGCTGGAGAACAACATGGTTGACCAATGAAATAGGGAAATTGATAAACATAGTAGACTATATTCTCCCTACACATGTAAAGAGGAAAGGAAATGGACCGGCAGACTCGCTGGCTAATTGGGGGAGTCGAAACAGTGGAAGGTCGATGGATCTCGGAGCGACAAAGCTCCCTCACCTATAGGAGAAGGCGCAACTACAGAAATTCCTTGCCGTTGCTAATGATGGCAATAGAGACCTAGAAAAGCCAGGCAGGAGGCGAAGGAATGTTCAGGAAAAGGTAGAAAGTGGCAGAAGCGGGGAAAGGACACAACCGGCGATGACAGAAAGGACACATGAGCGAAATGAAAGGATTAAATGGCAAAAGGGGCAGCTGACGAAGCAGGGCAGGGATGGATCGCATCCTAAGATGCTAACAGAGGGGCAATCAAGGAATGAGATGGTTGAGGGGAGGAGTGAGGCTGGGCAGAGGGTCAGAGAAGGGATGGTAAGTAGCAGCAAAAGGGCAGATAGTACACGGCAAGAGCAGATGGGAGGACGTAGGGAGTGATGTGGAGTAAAGGTGGACAGAACGGTTGAGGCACATCCCTAGATGAGGACTTCGGAAAGAGTGCCAGTAAAGGAACAGGACAGGTGGATGTTAGAAGGGACAGAAGGAAACGAATATCCCCAAGAGGGCCCAAGGTGGCAAATTCTACTTGCATGCAGTAGATAATGAAGCTGGCTGGAACGTAGAAAGGTGGTGGACGACGGGAACAACCCATAGGCAAAGGAGACGGCAACAACGGGGTAAGGTGGTATGTAGTCTCAACCTCTTGCTCGGTATTTTACGTTATAGATAGAAGTAGGAGTCTAGGAAACATGCCTGAGAGGATCATGAAGCCCAAGTCAAGAAGTAGACAAAGCCAATATGTAGGAGCTCTCAGACCCGGGCAACAGTGTCCACCTCTGACCAGAGGAGCAGGCCAGAAAGTCCTGGCTCCGAGGATAACTATTGGTCATCCGGGGAAACATACAAGAGGCCTCCTTAGGGAAGGAAAGGCCAAATCCAGGAATAGTATCAGAGCAAGGACAGAGGAGACCTTGGGAAGGAGAGGTACTCCCGTAAGTATCCAAACCCAAGCACCAAGAAAATTTATAGAAAAGGCCAGAGGAAGAATTGGTAGGAAATCCCTAGTAAAAAGGAGAGAAAGCCACCTCCTTAGGCATTCAAGGAGGAGAGATGACCTGTACAGGCCCTCAGAAAGCCGGAAACCTAGATAGCAAGGAAGAGGGCACTAGTAAAACTACGAAAAGGAAAGGCAGGAAATTTGAGGCAGAGCATATGATGAGCATCATAGAAGCATACATGGCTGGGAACCCAGCTAAAATCAGGGAGCAAATAGCTAGCTGGGAGAGAGAGTTGAGATCTATCAGCATGAACCAGGACGTCCCCAGGGGAGAATGGGAGCCCATGGTGCCAGACCCTAGCAACACGCGGAGTCTCAATTCCCTCTTCAACAAAACTCTGCAACAATACTGGATTATGAAGCATGTGGTGGCCACAGCCATGAACCTGAATCATGATGTCTGTGAAGAAGAAGAAGAAGCAGAAATGCGACAGCGGAATGAACAACAAAGGAACCAAAACCAGGAGGAAATGGAAAACATCAAGTCTGTGCTCCTCAAGGAAATTGAAGAATTACAAATTCAGGCCTCTCGCAACAACCTCATCTTGGGGAGAATTGAACAAATGTCAAGAGACTTGAAATGGACAATGGAGCAGAGGAGTGAGATCCCTGGATCAAGCGCCAAGGCACCTACCCCTATAATTTCATCGGATGATGATTGATGCAGTATGTTAAGCCTGTTAGTGCTTTCTTTTTGTGATAAACTGGGATATGATATACTACCTTAAAATAAAGGATAGGATAATGAGTAGAGCTCGTAAGAACAAACATGCTAGATACATAGAGATGAATCTTTTCAATTTTTGGCTGGTTTTAATGTAGACAGCTAGTTACTTGGTTTCCTCCGGGCAGGTTAACCACCTGTGACATATGATAGATGTAAATTTTGAATTTGGAATATAGATAGTAGTTTTGCCAAAGTTAACAAAAAATTAATAATCTTTCTACCCTTCATTTATCGTTTTCTCAATGCTATAATTCTTGTAAACCTTGAGATGCACATCAATTCCAAGATATTAGTATGAAGCCACTTCCTCCAAGATGGCATATATGAAAGTATCACAAGACATCTTATTGGATTTAAATATTATAAACTTTGTTTTGTGGGTGTTAACAATCATACTCTTATTAGAGAAAAAGTTCTCAAGGATCCTTTATGAGGATCATAAGGACACCTCACCACAAGAACAATATCATCACTATAAAGAAGAAGATTCATGGCTATATCATCCAAATTTGGGTTGAGAAAACATGTTTCTTGCAAACAATATTCTAACTTGTTAATACATATGCCAAAACTGGTTAGGGACAAGAGACAACCTTGCTTAATTACTATATTGGCATTAATTTCTCCCTACTAATCTTCATTGTTTTTAAACTTAACAATAACTTTCTAATGTAATCGTGCCATAATACTCCTCAACTCCAAAGAAACTTTTAACTCTTTCAACCAAGTTCAAAACTTTATTCAAGTGACTCCATCAATAACTTTTTAAATTAATAAAACAATCCAAATCACTCTATCAAAAACTTTTTAAAACCAAAACAA
>APFE031122194.1:13612-36887 GCA_000404065.3 Pinus taeda
TCATTTTGCAAAATAAAATTCTTCTCCTTTGGAGAAGAAAGGGAAAGGACATGTAAAACGGACATGTCATCACTGTATCTTAAAGTACATATTTTATATCACATATAATTCTTTTCAGTAAATGTTTAATAGTGAGGCACCTCATCACCTCATCTCATACCCAAAATATCAAGTGTCAAATTATTAATGATTCTTTAAGCTAATTTTGTGTTTGCATTATCAAAACATTTGAAACTTGTATATGCCATTGTTTTTTCTTCCATTGATACCAAATAGGATTATGTTCATGAAATTTAAAAATTATATATCAACGTGATAGCGAACGATCGATATGTACCAACTAACCTACTAAATAAATGTGATATGGATCAGAAAAAAAAAATATATATATATATCCCATTATAGCGACGAAGGCCAGTCAAAATCATTGCGTATTCGATTGTTAAAATACTAAACCCAAGTCAAAGTGGTTGGTGTCAATAAATTAAATTGAACATATAATAGACCCAAGTCAAATTCCACCACTTTGGCTTGGGTATATCATATATTCAATAATTTAAAGGCCTATTATATGTTCAATAATTTGAAATATTTTAATACTTATTTGAAATATTTAGATATCATGTAATATAAATGACTTAAGTAGCAGATGAGATGGCTTGAGGTTGTGTGAGGGATCGAACCTGCCGTCTCTATTAGGGTTCAATTAACATTCATGAGTTGTTTATAGCAATAGCTTTCGGCAGTGAAAGAGGGTGGACTTTTTTGTTTTTAGTCCGGGGTTGGAGACGTGGGCCTCGAGAAGGTGATATATGGTAAGGAATGGAATATCTGTCCAGCGTCGAGGCGATATTATAATTTTTGAAGGTCAATTTTCAGTGCTGAGATGGATGAATAATTAGTAGATTATTCTTCAAATCCCTTGGACTCTGTGTCGATTTGGACAGAGTTTCCCACTCAGCATATCGATATGAAGTCACCAGGAGCAGAAGAGGCACCGACTATGCAGGTTGCCACATCTAGGGTTTCTCCGGAGGAAGTATATGGAATTTTTGCATCCCTAGAATTAGAAAACCTTCTTTTGGCTTCAGGGCGAAACTCTCAAGGGTCTCATGGGTCAGGCCATATAGCGGACCCAAACTTGGATCTAGTTCAACAACAATCAAATTTTTCAATCCCATCCTTGTCATTGTTGTAATTTCTGGAGAGGTTTTTAAACCCTAGTTCGGTGGATGATCGTAGCTATGGAATCCCTAATCGAGATAGGCATACAACGATTTCTGCACTATATACTAGCTTAGGCCCCTTTGGGGTTCAATACACTGAGGATTGTGGCCAGTAATGGGGCATAACCACAATATACATAACTTCAGCCTTCCAAAATTCATCTTCAACTCAGACCTCAGGATGTTTTGAAGGGATCCATGTTAATAATTCAACTTGTCGTCAAGAGGAAGCTAGATTTAGCTTATCTTCAGATATTCCCACGCAAGATATTGGAAATTCAGATGAGAGCACTAAGAAGAAGAAAGAGAAGAAATCAAAGAGCACAAAAGTTAGAGAAAGAGGGAGATTTTTGGTTCTAGGTGAGGGTATCAAATTGGATGAAGTCATGGACACTGTGGATCCTGTATTTGTAGTGAGGGTCCGTGGGAGAAACTACTCGTTGGCGCGTCTGAAGAAATGGGTCACAAAGGTATGGGGTTAGGTATTGGAAAATATGCCAACCGTGGTGACAATGACCAGGGGATAGTTTTCTCTACGCTTCGTTAGGCTAGAACATGCTTCATGGGTTTTGACGAAATATTGGCATATTGAAATGGTCCCAGTTATGCTGAAGAGATAGTCACCTCTTTTTGACCCACAGAGAGAGCAGCTGGGGGAGAGACCAATTTGTGCAAGAATGATGGGATTGTCACTTCAATTCTGGACCGGACATGTCTTGAGATATATTGGGAATGATTTTCGGGGTTTTTTAGATTATGATAAATCCTTTATAGAATTTGGCAAGATGGCCTTGACACGTATTTTGGTCCATCTAGACATTAGAGAGGGGCTAGTGGAAAGCCTGAAGCTTCAATGGTGGGGAATTATTAGATTGCAGAAATTTGATTATGAGGGGGTACCATTTAGGTGTAGGAGGTGTCATGAATTTGAACACCTATACAAATATTTCCCACTAATTGCAAAAGATAAGACAGTAGTGGAATCTATGGATGGGAACAAAGGGAATGGAGAAGGTCCCAATGACATGAATCAAAAGCCATAGAAGAGTTTGGCGCATCAGCAAAAATAGATCAACAAGAATAAGGGGAAACAAGTCTCCCCTTCTTTGCTCGAGCATCAGAAATCAGCCCCCCTCCAAATATTGGTTTCTCTTCCCCATCTTTGGATCCTTATATTTTGGTTTAATCCTTCTACATCATGTCATACACAAAATGTTGGGGTGGCTTTATCATTATGTGATTTAAGTTTGATTGCTTGTCCCAGCCTCGTTTCATGTATTTTGTCCAACTCCCTTTCCTGCCATCCCTATAGTATCCCAGGAAACAATGCTCACGAGGGAGGATACCTCTTCATAGTCTAATTCAAGCCATAAATATAACCTAAGATCTTTATCCAAACATCCCATAGATGTGGGTCGAGGATTAGGTATCTCATCCCCTCCGTAGATAACCAAATCCTCTCGAGGTAGGCAGTCCTATATATGAAAGGATATTCATAAGGCCAATATGGATGTAACGAAAGGTAGACAATTATCACTTGATGGGGTTCTTAGAGCAAGAGGCAACCCAAAATCGGTTACCTGATGAAGTGGTTATATTTTAATTGTAGAGGTTTGGCTAGCCTTGACAAAAAATTAGCCCTCACGAGATAACTAGAAGTAGAGAAGGTGGGTGTGATATTTCTACAAGAGACACTTAGGGATAGTACCCAAATTACAACGATTCAGGAAGCCATTAGTCTCGGATGGACCTTCCATGCTTTAGATGTATGAGGCAGATCTGGAGGCATTGCTATTAGCATAAAATGTAGTTCAATAAAGTTAATTAATGTTTTGGGATGGGAATGCACTTTAATGATAGATGTTTTTTTGAAGAATTACGGATCGACATTAGGATTTTGAATATATATGGTCCCTAGCACAATCGTGAGGCATTCTGGGAAGCAGTTTTGAGGTCTTTTTTTGCAGGTTGAAAACATGATTTTGGTGGGAGATTTAAATTTTTCTATGGGCCACGCAAAATCTTGTGGAAGCCATGCACATGTAGATTCTATTATGGATTTATTTGAAAAAATGGTAGAGAATAATAATATTATTAACATATCAGTGGCTCGTGTTCAACCGATCTAGAGGAATAGAAGAACTGGGGATGCTATGTTAGCTAGGAATCTTGATAGATTCCTAGTTAAGGAACCATTGGTGGATAAGTTTGAAATGATTAGAAGATGGGTTGGCTCGGGTGGAATATCGGATCACTCGCCTATATACCTTAAAATAGAAGGTATATCTCCTAAACCGCGGGCACCTTTAAAATTTAATTCAACATGGTTGAAGGATGAGGACTTTCATCGAATAGTTAAAGCGATATGGCAAGATAGATCTCAGATTCAAGGAAGGTCGTCGGCAGAACATTTTTCTGGAAACCTATTACAACTAAAGAAGAGGATGATAGAATGGGCTAAGGCAAAGAAACAGAAGTATGAAGAATCTCTCAATAATATTGAATGTGAATTAGCCATATTAGAACAGTCCGACAGTGAAGGATATGAATCCCCATAATTGAAGTCATATGTTATACAACTAGGATAAAAGAGACTCGAGATATTAAAAGAAAGGGAAGTAACTTTGAGACTTAAGAGTAGAGCTATATGGCTCCAAGCAAGAGATGAAAATACAAAAAAAATTCAATGACATGCAAGAGGTCGGAAGGCTATCAATACTATATTGTCATTGGAGGATGAGGAGGGATCACTAGTACAATGTTTCAACGGACTAGTGAATTTGGGTATACATCACTTTGGAAATTTGTTTAAAGCCCCACAAGAGGCCTCTCTAGAAGAGGTTATCAAGGTATGTTGTCTCTTTCTTCATTTTGTAAATGAGGAAGTAACTGAAGACCTGAACAAGCCTGTGACCCTGGTGGAACTAGAGGCAGTGCTAAAATGGTTCAAAAAGGATAAGGGTCTAGGTCCAGATGGATGGCTTATGGAATTTTATTTGGCTTTCTTCAAATTGATAGGTCAAGATCTTCTCAGGGTTATAGAGGACTGTCGGATGAGTGGAAGAATGTATGACGCATTCAATGCAATGTTCATAGCCCTAATTCCCAAATTTGATTAGCCTAGCACCATCAATGATTTTCGACCTATTTCTCTATGTAATTTCATATATAAGATCATCACGAAGATCATTGAAAATCAAATTAAGACTATTTTATCCCAGCATATATCAAAGGAGAAATTTGCCTTTTTGGAAAAGCGCAAGATTCATGAAACTATAGGCATTTCTCAAGAAGGTTTACACTCCTTAAAAATTAAGAATATGAAGGGAATGATTTTTAAAATATACCTATCCAAATCGTATGATATGACAAGCTGGTTGTACATCTAGATGGCGTTGACTCATTTAGGATTTACTTATGATTTCATTAACTAGATAATGTGTTGTATTAATTCTGTTTCATATGGTATTCTCATTAATGTATCACCATAAATTGTTTCCGTGCAGAGCGAGTTCTCGAGCACGGTTGCCCCTTATCGCCATTTTTATTCTTATTGGCCATGGAGGGTCTAAGCATATTTATCTCTGTAGAAAGGAATAAGGGGAGAATTAATGGTGCTAAAATAGCAAAAGTATCATCTTGTCTCATCTACTAAATGTTGATTATGTCTTTTTCTGAATGGGACCATTAGTGGTTCTATTGTGTTCAATTCCATTCTTAAATTATTTTGTAAGGCCATTAGGATGGAGACTAATCAGGAGAAATCCACCTTATCTATTATGGGTTGCACACAGTATGTTTTAGTCTTTTCTAAATAGAGATTTCCATATAGGCAATTGGCTTTTGAATATGGGCTCAAGTATTTAGGCTTTCATCTCAAACCAAATAATTATAAAATTGTGGACTGGATGTGGTTGTTTGCCAAGATTGAAAGAAGAATAAATATCTGGCACCATTGATGGTTAGGAGGGTGGGTCATTTAGTTCTTATCAAATCGATGTTGGAGGTTGTCCCTATATACTGGATGTATTTGGCTTGGATCCCAAAATAAATTTTAAATAGAATACAACATATATGTCGCATATTTATTTGGATATGGAACAAGGAAGGTAGGCCATTTGCATGGGTAAGTTGGGATCACATTGTCATTCACAAAAAATGGGGACGCTCGGTGATGCAGAATCTTGTATTTTTTTCCAAAGCCCTTGCAGCTAAATTGGGATGCCAGTTCATAACTTCAAACAGTCTATGGTCAGAGGTGGTTATTTGAAAATACATCAGCCCACAACATATTGACGATTGGATCGGAATTCCAAGATGGAACAGATCGAACATCTCTACAATTTATCGATTTGTCTTAAACTCTTTTGAATACATCAGAGCGGGTTTGGAGTGGAGAGTAGGATCAGGTGGGAAGGTTCGTATTGGCATGGACACATGCTCTAGAAGTGGAAATACTCACATCCTCCCCCCTAGTCTTATACAATTCCCGGAGGCATCTGGCATAAGGACTTCAGTATAGATTGCAGATCCAGAAAATTCTACTATCTTTGCTCAATCATGGAAATCTGCGCAGGATCTTAGGATTCTTGTACATTGGATTCAGGACTGGACAAATTATATTAATTCTTTATTGGAGATTCATGTAAGAGTACATGAATGAGAAGATTAATTTGTTAGGCCCTTATACTACTAGTGTAACCCCTTATTGTTATTAGTACAACCCCCTTATTATATTTTTGTACACATGTAGTCCCCATATTGTTACTATTGTGCCAACCCACTATTGTTATTATTGTGCCCTTACATTATTATTGTTATGTTGGCTCTGATTATATTATGACCCCTTAGACTCCTATATATAGAAAGGAGGTCTTGTCATTTATATCATCAAAGAATTGTTCATCTGTGTAATTTAAAGGAGGTTTCCCCCTCAAAGAGGCTAAATTCTAAGGCATTGATCTATCTTTTCTATCTTTTTGTTAGCTGGTTTCATAACATTTGGTATCAGAGCTTGAATTCTAGGGTTTCACTGCTCCAAACAGGTCATTGTGGCATTTGCGCTATAACTTTTTTCTGCGATGTTTCAGATGCTAAAAAGAAATCTTATTTGGGACGAAATCGTTATGAACCTTAGTTCTGAATTTCAGAGCTTTTCGCGCTATATTTGCGGAGATATGATATGATGAAGTTTTCCTTTTTGTAGACTCCGGAATTTCATTCCAAACAGGTGACCTGGGGAAAATCGTCATAACTTTTGTTTTGAGCATCAGATTGAAATTTCATAAGAAGTTACAAAAAGAGAACAGATTGTAGTTTCCTGTGTATATTTTTCATATCCTAAGGTTAACATAGTGACACGTGGCACTTCATACAAGTTCAATCTTCTGAAAAGGTATATATTCAGGTCATCTTGGGAGATTGTTCATAACTCTTTCTGGGAGAATCTAAATTTGATCAGACTAGTGGCATTGGAAAGAGGACATAGAGAGATACTATAGGTCGCAATTTCAGAACTGGAAGAACATAAATTACAGAGTTATATTCATTTCAAAATCGAGCTCCTAAAATCAAGAAAAGGCAATATGAGGAAGTTTGATGGCAAGGATCTGATAAATTGGATACTTCAGATGGAGCAATATTTTGATCTACATGGTGTACCACTGTTACAAAAAGGTATGTATTGCATCTTCATATTTAGAACTAGATCAATTTTTATGGTATAAAGGGCTTTGTTCTCATAAACAACTTGTTACGTGGTCAATTTTCACGGAGTAAATGATAGCACATTATGAGGATAGAAAGAGCAACACCTTGTTTAGAGCAACACCACAACAATTGGGAAGAGAAAAAGGGCTTTGTTACAAATTGGAAAGTAAAATTATGGCAACAAGGAAGTATACCCCTCACAACTATAATAATGGAAGTGTTGTTTCTCCTAGCCTTCCACAACCTACAAGGGTTACACCACAACAATTGGAGGAAAAAGGAAAAAAAGGGTTTTGTTACAATTGTGATATCAAATGCATTAAAGGTCATAAGTGTACTGAGAAGAAATTCTTTTACATAGAGTATGAAGAGGAGGAAGAAAAGGATCAAGAAACATTAAAAGAAGATGATATATGCTAGGACCCAATCCTAGAGAAAGAAGAAATGAATCATACCATATCTTGTAAAGCATTGGCAAGAATTACCACTCCTCAAACTCTCAAGATAGAAGGACATATCAAGAAGAAAAAGGTGCAAGAAGTGAAAGATGATATCGAGAAAACATAAATGAATCCAACCATATCTGGTAATGCATTGGCTAGAATTACCACTCCTCAAACTATCAATATAGAAGGACATATCTAGAAGAAAAATGTTCAGGAAGTGAAAGATTACATCAAGCATCAAGAAATGAATCCGACCATATCTTGTAAAGCATTGGAAGAAATTACCACTCCTTAAACTCTTAATATAGAAGGACATATCAAGAAGAAAAAGGTTCAAGCAGTGAAAGATCACATCGAGCATCAAGAAATGAATATGACCATATCTTGTAAAGCATTGGAAGAAATGACCACTCCTCAAACTCTCAAGATAGAAGGACATATCAAGGAGAAAAAGGTTCAAGTAGTGAAGGATCACATAAGTCATCAACAACAAGTTCTCCAACTTTTAAAGGATAATGCCACTTTGGTGCAAAATCAAATGAAACAACAGGTAGATAAACATTGTAGTGAAAAATGTTTTGATGTAGGTGATTGGGTATTTATACTGCTACATCTCAAGCAAGCTATTTATGCGAAGGAAATGTTGGCAATACTACCTACACTTATGAAATGACAACCTTACCGAATGGGAAGACACTTCAAGGTAAAAATAGATCATGATAGTCTTAAATACTTTTTAGAACAACTATTATCTTTAGAATAACCGAAAAAATGGGTCACAAATATGTTGGGTTATGACTTTGACATCATCTATAGAAAAGGGAAGCAAAAGTTTGCTGTAGATGCACTCTCAAGAAAGGATGAGGATGTGGAAGCATTGTTTTGTGTTATTTCTATTATCCAATTAGATTTGATAAATGAAGCAAGGGATGAATGGAAGAAGGACGAAGAAGTATGGCCACTCATTCAAAAGTTGCAGAAGATCCCAATTCAAACAATATGGCCAGAACTTGAAGAGGAAGGAAAATTCATATTGGAACCTGGAGTAGGCACAGAAACAAGAACTCGGTAGCTACGAAATCAATCAATCTCATCAAGTGGAAGAACTTACCTGCTGAAGATTCCACATGGGAGGACAAGAATTTTATATATAAGCATCAAGAACTACTCAAGCGTTGAGGACAACACGTTTTGAAGGAGAGGGGCATGTCAGGCCCCTATACTATTAGTGTAACCCCTTATTGTTATTAGTACAATCCCCTTATTATATTGTTGTACACATGTAGTCCCCATATTGTTACTATTGTGCTCCATAGAAGCCCACTATTGTTATTATTGTGCGCTTACATTATTATTGATATTTCGGCTCTTATTATATTATGACCCCTTAGAATACTATATATAGAATGGAGGTCTTGTCATTTGTATCATCAAAGAATTGTTCATTTGTGTAATGTAAAGGAGGTTTCCCCCTCGAAGAGGCTGAATTATAAGGCATTGATCTATCTTTTCCATATTTTTGTGAGTTGGTTTCATAATAGAATTAATCTGGGCAATTTCTTCGCATGGCAGATATACTCCAAAAGAAGGTTACCCTTTCATTTTTGTTGATCATGAACCCCAAATCTTTGTCTGGTGGTGACGTTTTATTTGGAAATTAAAAGGATTTCCAAAAGAAAAAAAAAAATTATGTGGTGTTTACTGCGTAACAAAGCTCCCATAGGTGACAACCCTCAACGTCGAACATTTCAAGGACCCTCCTAGTGTATTTTATGCAGGAATAATGTAGAAATAATCAATCATTTATTCTTACATTTCCCATCATCAACTCAAATATGGAATCAGATATATCAATCTGTGGCAATCAATATCAGGTGGTAGGGAGACACTTTACGAGAAGCTTGGGAAGCTTAGTGGAATCAAGCCCATCTTACAAAACTTTGAAATTTTCCCCTGTTGGTTTGTTGGAGTATTTGGATAGGAAGAAACCAACACATATTTCAAGAAAAGGCCCCTAACTGGCTTCTCGCCTACTCACACATTACAACTTTATACAATATGATCCTAGACAATGATCAAAAGCTACAACATAAGAATATATAGGCAGAATTCATCGACAAGGCTATTCCTTGGTCATATTTTCATTGATCGGATCAACAAGCTGGATGTGGAGAAGGAGAAACTTTGTATATTAGTGAAGAACATTATTTCAAGATTAAGATGGGTCTAGGGAGAGGCAGTGTTGGACCTCGAATATGCCCATATTTCCACTGTATAACACCATTATTCATAGCCTAAATTTCTATAATTTTACACTCATTTCATATCATAACTCAACAACTTGCTACCAATTCATATCCTACACTTTGTGGTTCATTATCATTAGTTTTCTTAGCTTTTCTATGATTAGATATGTTTTTTTCATGATTTACTAATGGCGGTTTCTGCTAAGTTCATTTATTGCAAGGTTCCATTTCCAAAATTCTTCACGAGTCAATTAAACCAAGTTGCTACATGTTAAAATCTCAATTTGTGATCAAATGGGAAAGAATCTCGAGATTCCGAGACTTGGGGTTTTGTTCAAAGTACCCTCATTCAGGTAAATCTAGAAACCATTTGGAAAAATTCGTCATTATGACGAAGTTATGATCAATGGAATCTTAAGTACAAAATTAGTGCTGAAATTCTCTACGTAAGTCAGAATCGTTGAACGGTTTGGGTTCAGTTCTGAATAGTTCTGGGTCCACGTGGAGGAAAATGACTTTGATGAGTTTTATTTGTGCTAAAAGGGGAATTAGTTCCTCCAACTATGACATGATTAGGATGAACCCAAACATCATCCATTTGAAGACTCTCCAGAAGATTGCATATGATTTCTTTGATTTTGTATTTTCTTTTTTTGAGATTTTGGTTGTTCTTTGTTTCCATCAGTTGCACCTTATAAAATTTGATGCTCTACATGTAGCTAGGCGGAGCTGAGAGAGGTAGAAATCAGAATGATTGTATATAATCTTGTTTACGCTATGAATACAATGAAAGCTTTGATGGATTTGGTTTAAATGCATGATTGTTGAACCATAACACATAACTTTGATTATGCACTCAATTCGCTGTAAGGATTAATGTGTTCTTTATTTTTAAAAGAATATTGTGTTAATTTAAACTTGTTCTAGGAGTAGCAAGGGCCCACCACGCCTGGAAGAAAGTTTTGTAAAACATCATAGGATAGATCTACATGTAGGGATTTTATTTTGAAAGCATTTGTTAATTAGATCTCATAATTCTGATTCTTTACTCAAGGTAGTAATTTGTTTTCTTTAAATTAAATAGACATATAATATCCAACTTGTCGCAAGATAATGAATGGTGTTGATCAATTATTTTATTGCATGAATAATCCCTTTATTACAGTTTTATGATTGGAATACTTAAAGGTGCTTCTTAATTGGATGAAAAAGAGATCGATAACTCTATTTCTTTTAAATATGAATTGAAATTGATTTTGTACCTTACTGATTCACTATGATTTCTTGAAACATTGTGTTTTGGCAATCAAGTATTTGAAAGCAATACAACAAGACCATTAAATCATTGTTTGGAGCTGTAGTTAGTTGCAAAATTCATTATAATTGTAATTAGTTATTGGTAAAACCATTAGTCAATGTGCTTATGTTTGAATGCTTTCTTGAGTTTGATTAAAGTAATCTAAGGATAGGATAGTTTCTTATTTTTTAGTTTCTTATATTTAAAGCATGTCAATTTAATCTTCATTATCTAAATTCTTATTGCAGAGTGATGTTAGGATGGTTGAAAGTTTAAAGTTTGAATGCTTATTGATTTATGTGACCCCGAGAATTAGATTAATTGCAATCTTGTTTTGAATTATTGCCTTCGTTTAACATCATTTGAGTGAAAGTGAATTCTATTGGATTGAGATTTAGCATAAGCTTGATGTTATTTTGAGTTAGTCTCGATTGATTCAAGATTCATGTTCTTAGATTAAATAGATCTTATTATTTAGATTGAGATTTCCATTTATATTAAAATAGTTTTAATGGTAATTTGTGTCGCTTGGATTATGATTAATATTTCTTAAATTTTGATTATAAAGTTAATTTCGTTTGAACAATGATTAGAATTGCTTGAACAATGACTGGTATTACTTGAGCAGGTTTTTATCAAAGGATTAGTTTCAAATTAGGAATATGAATTCTATACTTAATTTAGGAATATATTTCATATTTCATGATGTTAGTTTAGATTAGACGCTTTGATCCTATGTTACATGCTCTTGTGCCTCAAAGCTTACGAGCCCCAGATTGATAATTTAATGTTCAAATTATAACACCTATAATTTCCCCAAAAATTTTGGCACCGTTGTAGGGGGGTTGCTAAAGGGATTAAAGCATATTATCTTTCACAATTTTTTTTGTGTGATCTTAGTTGCAGGGCAACTAGAGGGCAGAGAAGACGATAAGACATGAGTAAAGAGCCACACATTCGCTTTGGTTTGGGGTTGCTCCAAAGTCTGGTTGTCCATGTAAGTGAGCAGTTCAAGTTTGGTAAGTTTTATTGCAATTAGTAGTTTTAATTCATTTAGATTAAAAATTCAAGCTCTTTAAAGATAAAACATTTTTGGGCTAATGTAAGAACCCCTTGGTACTAATCCACGTTGTGAGACAGGAATCATCAACCAGTAGGAGAAATTCAAGAATGATTGAGAAGCTTGAAGAATGTCCCTTGAAGCACTATCTCAAATCCTAGCAGTAGCTAGGGTATCTACCTCTTAGGAAGAGTTCATCATAACTGCATTCAGGAAATTGTCTCTCTCTCCACAACCAAAAAAGGATTTGGAAGTCTCCCTTGATTCCTCTTGCCTATCTACCAAGGAGATCGAGAACTCATGTACCAAATATGATGGGGAGCATCTAGCTGAACCTGAGACCGAAGAACTTTCACCATGCCCAACAGCAAGCCTTGTATGCATTCCTGAGACCAATTATCCAAGTTTTCCTGGCATGACCGAGGCAGACTTTCAGAGTGGTTCAAATGAGGAAATGGGCCAATACCACGAGGATTACATTGAGCATTGGTTCCATATCTCAATCTAGTCAAAGTACCACTCTCATATTCAAGTACTCTTTGAATCACATCTTTCAAAGCTGTTGATTTTTCATGCTCGTGTATATTCTAAATTTTATATGTTAAATCTCAGCATGAATATATATTTGTACCTTATCCGCACATGGCTTCATTGGAAGTTCTTTTTCACTTGAAGGAGGCTATCTTTTCTCTAGTATAGTAGGAAAGTTAGTAAATAAATAAATGGAAATAGTAAAGAGAAAAATAAATCCTTTTTTGAAAACCAGTTTGTCTGGCACAACTGTATAAGGACTTTGCTTGAAAACCAGGTAACTGGCGGGAAAAGTTCCCAATAAAGTTTGTAAATTGTATGAGTTCTTCAAATCATGTATATTTCAAGTCATTATGTTTTTACTTGAGTTGGTTGATGTGGGATTCCTTAAGGCCCTGTTGACAGTGCTGGAGCCACCAACATTAGGGGATATCCCCAGTATGAAGTCCCAACTAGACCTCACACAATTTGGTGTAGGTGTCCCATCTGTTACGATGGCCTGGTTTTCATTATCTTAAAGATATGCCTTAGCTCTTATTTCTTAACACATGAGTGTAGTTTGCTTTGTCTAAGAATAGTGAGGTTCGTGTGCTTAGTGAGTGCTAGTTTTACTTGTGTCAAGGTGCTTTCACCGCAGAGAGAGAGGGTGGAAGTGAGTCTCCAGTCGAAAGGGAGGAAAAACCAACTCTGTCACAGACACACAACACAACAGGACATGCACATCTTCTGGAGGAGAAATCCATAAGGATGCAACAGTCACAACACAAAAGGAAATATAACACGTACAACACCCAGCAAGACAGTCTGCACGAGTGCGACGATTGTTATAACAAGTTTACGTGAAAGGTTCTGTCTGATGTCCCGGGGAGGTAACCAACACGGGTAGGACAATGTTAGCAACTTATACAACACATTTTCATAAATATATGTATTAGAGCAAATGAATGAGTTCAATCGTTTAACACAAGTTAAAGCAACAGGTATTACAAGTGCTCAAGGTTAATCTTACAAACAATTACAACACATGTGTGAAAATTTGTTCGCCTGTTAACAAGCTTCTGAATGAAGCGAAAGTTCCAAGACACATCGGTACACCATACATCACTAAACCTATAGGCGGGGTGTTGGAGCCACTACTTTCTCCACAAAGAAAAGATTACAGAATCTCAAGGCTATGTGGGAGGAGCCAAGGTGAAAAGTCCTTTTCATGTACAAATGAGGGGGTATTTATAGCCAAGGGAAAAATTAACCCTTGTGACTGTTCAAGTTCCCTCATGAATGTTTGACTTATTTAACTCTTCAGCTTTACATTACCTTCGTATGAAATCTGGGTCTCGTGGACTTCCACTTTACATTACATCGATTTACACAGTATGGCCCACAATAGTGATGTGGCCGACATGACTCATGACACGACTCGACATAACAGTGCTGGTATGTCCATGCTGCTGCTGGTGTCCATGTTGAGCTGCAATGCTACTGAGTGATGGATGTGTTCTTGTTGTATCACAACTTCACCTCTGCATGGAAAGGTGTGCGGAGTCTTCGATGGTCTTGGTGTTTTCTTCATGTTTCATGTGCATGTTGCTCCTTTTCTTGTGCTTTGGCATGTTTCACATGTTCATTCATTCACGAAAAAATATCCTTGCATGCTTCATCCTTTCGCGAGAAAATATCCTCACATGCATCATTCGTTCATCCGTCTCGAACAAATATCCTCTCATGTTCTCTCCCTTTTCATCCCATCCATCATTGCGTCATGTCTTATCCATGTATCTATATTTGCAATCACTCATGATGAGACGACATTAAATCCATAAACCTCCTAATCTACCATGATGCATTATCGTTCACTTTCGGATGCAGGGGACCAAGAGAGAGGACAAGGCTATGAAACTATGTAAGGCATATTTCAAGCTAGGATGCGGGCTCTGGGCACTGCTCGTGAAAATTGCGTAGAAGTCACTGAGAGACTGAGATGGGCAATCTGAATCAACAGTGGCTATAAGCGGGATCTAGCTCAGCTGGAGGGCATATCTACGCAATTTCTGGGGGGAAGAAATGCGGGCAGCAGAGAGGATTGGCAGCAAAAATTGTGCAATTCTTGGAGGGAGTTGGTAGCGGGCTGCGGGAGGCTTCTCGAGAAAAATTGTGCATTTTTTCAGGGAGCTGGCTATGGGCTATGGGGTTTCTAGTGACAAAAATTGTGCAATTTTTGGGATGCTGACCTGCTTAACACCTCTATGAATTTTCTGAGTTAAGCGGGATTCTAGGAAGTTGAGGGGCTTGCTCATGAAACCTGCACAGCTTTCCGGGTGAGCAGTCGGTCAGCTGACTAGGTGGTTGGCTAGAAAAACTACGTAACTTTTTGAGGGAGACAGGGATGGAAACTAGGTGTCTATTCAACCTGTCTGCGTAGTTTTCTCAGTCAGTAGAGTGGGCAAGGTCTGCATATTTTGCACAATTTTTTAGGGGAGTGAGTCCTGGGGTCACTACCCGGTCAAAGTCTCTAATTGACCAGAAGGAGGGTTGGTTGATCAGCTTGTAGGTAGCGCAGATTGAAATGGCTTGTTGGACAATTCTGTACTATTCTAGGTGATAGTCGGCTGAGTCAATTCTGGGTGGAGGTCTGGTTGTTAGAGTGTGATCTGGTTGTCAGAACTTCAATAAAAATGGCTGAGTGTGGGAGTGAGTGAACTTGTGCATACATGACCTTGCAAACACACACTCAACATGACTTGAGGACAAGATGCCTCAAACCATCAAGACAACACATACTCAGTGTGAATGACTAACGTTGAGAACAACAAGCGTGATGCTTGTGATGGATCATTTAACAACCATGATGACGCTTACGCGATAGTGTATACAACATTGTGTGTGAGTATAATAAATGTGTACATGGAGAACACAACTCAAACACAACCTTCAACATCACCAGGATGAGGTCGCAAGCATGACATAGAAATCAACACAGGGAAGATGACAGTTGGTCAAACAAGAGAAAAACAACAAAAACATGTAGAAGAAACACATGAGATGACTTTTTCGTATTTGCACACATGCATGTTACTGAGGACAGGATGATATGACAATGACAAGTGGTCTGGAAAACTCAACTAAGAGGTGTACTTTGGAAGATGTTTTTTACTTACCATACTTACCCTCAAGATGATCATGCACCCGATGAAGTTTGCATGTGGTCCTGATCTTTTCCATTACTCGGTTCCTTAGTCCTTCTCCTCAACTCCTTGGAAGCAATTTTAGCATGTCACCTTTTCCTATAGTCACCGAGAGGTAGATCTGCGCAATTTTAGTGGATAGTGAATGTTGTCTAAATGAGTCCCTGGGAGGCCCGTCTATGCAGTTTCTACATGCAAGACTGACAAGACAACTTGGACACCACTGCATAGTTTTGAGGCTCAAATAATTGCTACGGGATAGGGCTCCTGGGAGGACACCTCTACGCAATTTAGGAGTGCACTGCAGCTGGACTGCTATGCACATTTCTAGAGAGCAGTGATGGATGGGACCTCTATGGTATGTGGGGTTTCAATAGGTAGGGAGGTTCGTGTCTCTATGCACTGTTGGGTTTCAGCAATCAAGGGAGGAAGCTTGATGGTTGCAGAAGCAAAGTGGACAGTTCGGGGAAGCTAGATGAGGCTAGGTTTCTTAGGAAAATGTCTAAGTATGAGATCAGTGAAACATATGCAAACATTGATAGGACTCGACTGTGATCGCACACAGACACTTTGTGACACAACGTAGACCATCCATAACACATAAGACATACTTTTCTTGATGTAACAACCTTCAGGTGAGTGTGAAACATGTCTATGTCATGACAACCACTAATATGCATACAATTCCCTTGAAGCAAGACAACATTCCCTTTGTATGACAAACAACAACCCCTATGCCCAAATATGACACATGTTGCATGAAGATGAGAACACAAACAACCATTAAGATCAAGGAGGGGAGCTTGAAATCATTAGCTTACCAACAAGCGACCAAGGATAATTGATCTTAAGATCCGAGGTAGGCTCCGAAATTTTCATGCAAGCCAAAATTTGGAGGGTGGTTGTAGCTACTACAACAGGCCCACCTACCAACAAGTGTTGTCCCATTGACATCAACAAATTATCTAGGGCCAAGGTTAGGGTTAGATAAGGTACTTGGGAGCCTGCATGCCTTAAGGGAAGGTATCCTTGTCACCTACTAAGGAAATACATCAATGTTTCTTGGTGGGTGAATTTTGCAGTCTATTCGACTTTGACAAATCCATTCATGGCTAGTAGAATGTAACTAGTGCCTTGATTCCCATTGACATAAAACGTAGGATAGCTCACATTGGTTAATGACATCCTCAATGGTTGGTAATCCAATGATTCTTTCTTATGTTCAACATCGATACCATTTATTCACATATGCAATATTGAACACGGGTATGTAGCGGTTGAAGACTATATGGTTTTGAGATCTCAACATAGGTTTGTAGGAGTGTTGATTCTTGTATCAACATTCCCATTGTCATTTGCTGTAGTAGTAACCTTTCCTCAGTTGTTTGGGGACATACAACTCCTCAGGCATGGGGGAGAAGGAGACCTTTAGTTCATCCTTCAACACTTCAGTTCATCCTTCAACCTTCTTTAGCAGATTAGATCAATAGTCTCATTAGCTCCATCCAATTTATCATTGGCTTCATTTTGTAGCACTAAACACATTAACAACAAAGGTAAAACTTGAGGTATATTTGGCTTAAGAGTCTCTAATTCATTAGAAGGTTTAGGAAACTTAATGATTCACCACTTCTCATTCCATGCATTTCATCTTTCATAAATCATTATCCTTTTATTTATTTCCATTCATTACTCATAGTAAGAAGACTTACACTCTAATTACAATACCATGCTAAAAGAAATTCCTTATGGTGTATTCATAAAAGTCGTCTCTATAGTGTCTTCTCCTCCCATGATAACAAGCATTCTATTTGGATAATAAAGTCACTGCCATGAAATGATAAAGGAAACCACCTATAGGAATTGGCCTTATGATGATAGAGTATGAAAGAATCTATCCACATACTTACCATCTCCATACCACCTCATTTCATCCATCATCTCTTCCTCATCCATCCCTTTCTTGTCCTCAATTATTATTGCTCAATAAACTATTATGATACGTTAATGTGAAGAATGTTGTCCCACAAGAACCAACATCTACAAAGCAATGTTAAATATATGTCAATGAACAAGGGATTTGTTTGCATGAGGACATGCAAATCCTTAGGCATGGGGGGATTTTAGTCCTCGAATATGCCCATTTTTCCACCGTATAACACCATTACTTATACCCTAAATTTCTATAATTTTACACTCATTTCATATCATAATTCGACAACTTGCCATCAATTCATATCCTACACTTTGTGGTTGATTATAATTAGTTTTCTTAGATTTTCTATGATTAGAGATGATTTTTTGATGATTTACTAATGATGGTTTTTGCTAAGTTCATTTGTCGCAGGGTTCCATTTCTGAAATTCTTCATGAGTCAATTAAACTAAGTTGCTACAAGTTGAAATCTCAAATTGTGATCAACTGGGAAATAATATCGAGATTCTGAGACTTGGGTTTTGTTTAAAGTACCCTCATTCAGGTAACCCAGAAATAATTTGGTAAAATTAGTCATTATGAGGAAGCTATGATTAGGGGAACCTTAAGTACATAATTAGTGCTAGAATTCTCTGTGTAAGTACAGAATCACTGAACGATTTGGGTTCGGTTCTGAACGGTTTTGGGTCCACGTGGAGAACAACAACTTTGATGAGTTTTCTTTGTGCTAAAAAGGGAATTAGTTCCTCCATTTATGCCATGATTAGTAGGAACCCAACCATCATCCATTTGAAGACTCCAGAAGATTGCATATGATTTCTTTGTTGTTGTATTTGTTTTTTTGAGTTTTTGGTTTTTCTTTGTTTCCATCAGTTGCGCCTTATAAATTTTATGCTCTACATGTCACTAGGAGGAGTTGAGGAAGGTAGAAATTAGAAGGATTGTATGTAATATTGTTTACGGTATGAATACAATGGAATATTTGATGGAGTTTGTTTAAATGCATGATTGTTGAACCATAACACAGAACTCTGCTTTTGCACTCGATCTGTTGTAAGGATTAATGTGTTTTTTATTTTTAAAAGATTATTGTGTTAATTTAAATTTGTTCCGGGAGTGGCAAGGGCCCACCACCACCTGGAAGCAAGTTTTGTAAAACATCATAGGATAGATCTAGACGTAGGGATTTTATTTTGAAAGCATTTGTTAACTAGATCAAATAATTTTGATTATGTACTCAACGTTGTAATTTGTTTTCTTGAAATTAAATAGATATATAATCTCCAACTCATTTCAAGCTAATGAATGATGTTGATCAATGATTTTATTGAATGAATAATCCCTTTATTATAGGTTTACGATTGGAATACTTAAAGGTGCTTCTTAATTGGATAAACAAGAGATCAATAACTCTATTTCTTTTAAATATGAATTGAAATCGATTTCGTACCTTACTGATTCACTATAATTTCTTCTAACATTGTGTTTTGGAAATCAAGTATTTGAAATCAATGCAACAAGACCATTAAATCATTGTTCGGAGTTGTAGTTTAGTTTCAAAATTCATTATAATTGTAATTAGTTATTAGTAAAATCATTAGTCAATGTGCTTATGTTTGAATGATTTCTTGAGTTTGATTAAAGTGGTCTAAGGAGAGGATAGTTTCTTATTTTGTAGTTTCTTAGATTTGAAGTATGTCAATTTAATCTTCGTTATTTAAATTCTTATTGCAAAGTGATGTTAGGAAGATTGAAAGGTTAAAGTTTGAATGCTCGTTGATTTGTGTGATCCGGGGAATTAGATTAATTGCAATGTTATTTTGAATTATTGCCTTAGTTTAACATTGTTTGAGTGAAAGCGAATTCTATTGGATTGAGATTTAGCATAATCTTGATGTTATTTTGAGTTAGTCTGGATTGATTCAAGATTCATGTTCATAGATTAAATGGATCTTATTATTTAGATTGAGATTTCCATTTAGAGTAAAATCGTTTGAATGGTAATTTGTGTTATTTGGGTTATGATTAATATTTCTTAAATGTTGGTTAGAGTTAATTTCTTTTGAACAATGATTAGAATTGTTTGAACAGTGATTGGTATTGCTTGAGCATGTTTTTATCAATGGATTAGTTTCAAATTAGGAATAACAAATTTTTACTTAATTTAGGAGTAGATTTCAGATTTCATGATGTTAGTTTAGGTTAGATGCTCCTATCCTGCCTTACCTTTACTTTTGCCTCGAAGGCTTACGAGTCCTAGATTAATAATTTAATGTTGAAATAATAAGACATATAATTTCCCGAACAGGCACTCATAACTATTCAGAACTAAATAGTCGCAGACTTCTCCTTATTTTTTCACTTGAGAAATGATGTTGACAACTACAGATCTTTTGTGATTCTAAACTTTTCATTAATTGGTTCAATCTTCATTCATACTGTCACGTGCACACACTCAGGAATTTTGTGGACAAATTTATTACTTTCAAATCGCAGTTTGACTATATATCTTGTCGTCATATATACAGGGAGAGGAACCTGATTTCCAATAGTCTTTCCAAGGAAGAAGCACAACAACCTATTGGTTCTTGGATGATACATAAGCATATTTGGATAGGAATTATATCAATATTTTCACAAGCCTTTCATTGATCATCATCCACAAGGGGCAGTAGCTATCTGATTCTCCATAATTTCTTAGATGGACCTCCTTATTATGATATTTTTGTTTATTTTGTGATGATCCTTAGAACTATGTTATTATTATGTTATCACTTTAACAATTACAATTATGTAATAGTCATTTTTCATAGACACTATACAGTGAGTGGAAATGGCCACCAGTTTTATATAATGAAAGTACGATTTTTCCTTGGAAAAAAAATCATGTAACATATCAATGATTGGCTTATTATTTTTATATTTTGTTCAATAAAGTAATATTTTGTTCATTGGATGAGAATAAAATAATATCTAATGGATAAGATGTAAAGTCAATAAACCAATAATTGGCATATTGCACGATGCTTAACATTTGTCATAGATTGATGTGTAAGAACTAAGACAAAATTATATTGAAAAACAGAATTAATTGTTCAAACCTTATTGGAAATTTTAAGGATTTATGGTTTTGTTCGTAGAAGTTTAAATTTTTAAGATTAGTGAGTGGATTTGGTGGGTGTTAAGAAGTGGTAGTAGAGATTCTACAAAGTATTCTACAAATAGAGAGGAGTGAGTAACAATGGCTTGTTGTTAAGTGGTGACACTAAAAATTCCAAAAAGTATATATAAAATAGAAAAGCAAAAAGAGTAAAGATGATTGATGGGGAGGTTTTTTTTTGTAAATTAACTTCTATTAATTTGAAAAAATCAAAGTACATCAATAAACCAAAAAGCAACAATCCATCAATCCATACATACATCAATCCATCCTTCAGTTTTATCTGTAACATTTGAAGATCTACCCATTCCCTCATTTTTTTGATATATCTCCATAGTTATTAATTCAGCCAAAATCATTGTGTCTTTCTCAATATTTGAATTGTCAAATTCATGGGACCGCTTCTGACCACAAATAAGTGGCACCATTAATACTAACAATAATTCACTCTCCTTTTCCAGGTCATGCTTCTCTATGAAGGATTGATTCATTGTTGTTGGGGGTAGAACTGGATCTATAGATGTTGAATTGTCCTAGGGTGAGTTCATATGTTGAGAACCCTCTTTTTTCAGGAAAGCAAATATCTTTTAACTAGTTGGTTCCTTTGGATCTCACCACCCATGGCTAGCATTCTTCGACACCTAGAGAGGGAATGTCTCTTTAGAAGAATGTCATGCATTCTGAAGGTGTCCAAGCTGTTGGTACCTTCTGCACCTAAACATTGTATTATCATAATCCAATGGCTGGATATAATCCTTAGCATCACACTTGAGGATGATTTTATTTAGTAACCCTTTGCGAAGGTCCACTTTAACACAAATTTGAACAAAGGTGATGAACCCATTTCCCAATCTATCACTATCCACTTTGATGAATCGACCTATATAATCTCCAATGTCTTCTAGGATCTCTTGCTAAATCCATTAAAGGAGAAAATTGAAAGTCTAACCCACACAAGAATAAGCATAGATTCCATAGTGAGAAGGTTAAACTCTGGGAACCATGGTTGGATCAAAAGACCAATTATGACCCATAACCAAGGCTCTTTGTTGAAAACCTTTTGACGATCTTCAAGATTTCTGAAGAAAACCAAAAAATAACATTTTGAACAAAAAAATAACTATATTCTTGGACCAATTCAGGAGAAGCCACCATTAGAGAAATTTTGAGGTCTAAAATGGGCCTCCTAAGAAAAATGTACAACCAAAATAAACTTTATAAGAACCAATAGGATTGAAGATGATGATGTCAACCATGATTCACTATTTTTGGGGTAAAAAAGTAAAATTATTAAAAATAATAAAATAATAAAAGTACTTTTTTCAACATGTATTTTCAACTTATCTCCCTAAGGTTTTACTCAAATTTCAAGTGGGAGTACTCATTGGATGAAAAAATTAATTCCTCATCCAAGGAGTAACCATGTTATACGAAAAATGAGAAATACATGAAAAACGTTATTACAATCAAATTTTTCATGTACTTCTCATTTTTCATGTAGAAAGTGTTGAAAATAATACTGAGAGGGGGGGTGAATCAGTATTATCTATTCCTTTTAACAATTCTTCCTTATTTATACTTGAATTATTTTTGCATACCAATACCATAAATAATGAGCATGAACAAGAAAAGCAGACAGTCACATCAAAGAACACCAGATATAAGGTGGAAACCCAATGTGGGTGAAAACCACCTGCTGCAATATGTCTCTATCTTCTTTCAAATTAGAAACTCCTTTTACAATGGGCTTGTACTGGTGCAGTCCTTTACCAGTACGCAGGCTGCAACCTGCAGAGAGCTACAACTCTCTCTCGTTTTCCAGTCTCTCCTGGAAGGGAGCTACAACCCCCTACTTCTTTTCTTTCAAGGACCACTTTTCATAAATTTTCAAACTGGATCCATAAAATATCAAATGATCATCAAGTACCAGTAAGTCACCCAGATAACCAGATCCATAACAGAAAACTAAACCCAGAACACCTTCTGTGGCGTCTCCTGTGGCGCCTCCTGCGGTGTCTCCTGCAGCGCCTCCTACGGCATCTCCTGCGGCACCTCCTGCGACGCCTCCTGTGGCGTCTCCTGCGGCGCCTTCTGCGGCATCTCCTGTGGCGCCTCCTGCGGCATCTCCTGCGGTGCCTCCTGTGGCGTCTTCTGCGGCGCCTCCTACAGCGTCTCCTGTGGCGCCTCCTGCGGCGTCTCCTGCGGCGCCT
The DNA here is from genome assembly GCA_000404065.3 of Pinus taeda. Taxonomy (NCBI): domain Eukaryota; kingdom Viridiplantae; phylum Streptophyta; class Pinopsida; order Pinales; family Pinaceae; genus Pinus; species Pinus taeda. Next base: position 36,615 of record APFE031122194.1, read on the forward strand.
CCTGCGGCGTTTCCTGCGGCGCCTCCTGCGGCGTTTCCTGCGGTGCCTCCTGCGGCGCCTCCTGCGGTGCCTCCGCACTTCCGTAGCTACAGCGCTCGAGAGATCACCCTTCACAGATTCGCTTTCCACTTCACTTTCATATAGATTGAGCTTTTGAAACAATAACCCAATATTTCAGATCTTAAGATATTCAACCCAAAAGCATACACAAGCCAAATGATCTCCTTTGCTTTATATAGGCAAGCTCTTCCTCAAATCCTGGACCAATACCAC
>APFE031122194.1:43910-79026 GCA_000404065.3 Pinus taeda
TATTGAGAGCCATGCCATGGGTGTTGCCATCAAGTACAACATCTGTAACATATAACCATACCAGAAACATAATGCCAACAGAAAGGTCCATAGAAATATGCAACATGGTTACTCTTTGAATGAGGAATAAAATTTTGCATCCAACAAGTGTTCCTGCTCAAAATTTGAGTAAACCCGTAGGGAGATAAGTTGAAAATACGAGTTGAAAAAGTAGTTTTTCCTTTTCTTCCTCTAAAATTTAATGATGTAATCTAATATTATTTTATTATTTCCACTATTATTTAATATTTTCCTTAAGAGGCCCATTTTAAACCTCAAAATTCCCCTAATGCCTCGAAGGCCAAATGATGATGGCCAAAATCCATTGAACCTGCATATGATTTCTGATTGTTTATACCCTACCACCCTTCATTTAACAATATCATCACCCACCTCTAGCATGGACACTCCGATGAGTGTTCCACCACAAAAGCTTTTCCGAAGAGATCCTTAGGTGTCTGAGAACTGGAGCCAAGATTTAGGGCATCCTTGAAAGACATAAACTTTGTTGCCAAGGAAGCCCCATTTCCCCTAGATCCACCTTTCAAGGCTACAACTAAAAAGATGGTGGCATCCCTCTTGATATTTACCTTTGAATCTGTTACACCTTTTCTTTCCTCGGAATCTCATGGATACACCATATGAATTCTTTGACTTTACGTGTCTCGTAAGTATCTCTTTTATTAAAACTTCCGCTTCATCGTTTGCGCAGTTCCCGATAGAGGTGAATTGAGTAATTTTGAGCAGTCTTTCTATTGAAGTTTTTGTCCAGATTTTTCTTAGCTGAGATGCAAAGCGACGCATTGGGTTGTCTTGACACATGCGTAATTGACGCTTTTTCTCTTTCTCATGTGAAATTCAAGTTTCTTTCGTACTTTCTTTTAGATATTTCATGACCTTTGCTTTTTTATTTTTGAGCCCAAAAAAAAATTGAAACTTTGCTCTCTTTGGAGTCTTATGCCACCCTTCTCGCTGTTGCTCTCAAAGAGTCTTCTGCGACCTACACTCTAATACCATGCCAAATAATGAAGAGAAATCATTGAGGAGAGGATTTTTTTTCTCAATATTACAAATCAGTTAAATAAGATTACATTGGAGACATCAGTAATAAATGACTACAACGACACTGCATTAAACTCAACAAAATTGGACTAAACAAAAACAGACTGTGACACTTGAATGGACAATTGTGACACCTAAGAGGTGGTTGGAATTAGATTCTCCAACAACTTCGTGAAGTTAATAATTCCTCCCAACTGCGATGAGCATTGACACAAGAAGAATCAACACCCTTGAGGAGTTGAAGAAGAAATTGGATATGCGAAGAATTCATATATAAAGAATGGAGAATGAATGTTCTGGATTGTGTGAGATTCAAAGAATTTTTTTAGAAAGTTGTTTTTTTAATGTTTATAAGTTTTAATTGTGTCTTAATTATCCTTCATGTTATTATGTTATTGAATCTATCAAGAATAATGTCATGTTTAAGGACATTGTGATGTATTTGCAGTGTGTGGGTGTAAACTTGATTTAATAATTTATGTCCATCATTTTTATGTTATCTCTATTTGTTTATGTAAATATTAGGGTGATTTGATTTTTTTTGTTAAACATAACAATGGAGAAGACAAAAGATATGAAATATACGCCTTAAATGCATTATTATTTACAATGATACATATTTATAATACATTAGAGCAACCCTTGGTTTCATATTCCAAGCGGTCTCTTGGAATCCCTTTAATTGTTTAGCTTCCACACTAGCCCTTACAGATTTAGGTGTCCAATATTCCCCCCTTAATCTGAAGGGCTATGTATGAGTGCAAGAAGAGAGTTGTAATACAAAATGTGCAAAAATATGCATGGCAGCACTAGGCTGAATGTGCTCTCTGAAATGTTGGTATATGGGGGTGGTTTAAGAATTACCACCAACACTGGAATGCTTAGTGAAGTTCCCGAAACTCTTCCAAATTTAGCAAGAAGTTGAAATCTTCTACTAGAGGAAGTGCCCCTAGTGATTTGGAGAGGGAGACCTTCAACCTAGAAAGAGGAGGTTTGCAACCTACATAAAAAAGGGAGAACCTCAACCTAAAAAGGGAGGTCTCAACCTGTGGTCGTTTAAGGATGACCACAAACTTTGGAATGCTTAATGAAATTCCTGAAACTCTTCCAAAAATGGCAAGAAACTGAAGTCTTCTGCTAGAATAAGTGTCCCCAATTCGTTGAAGAGGGAGAAGCTCAACCTGAAAAGGGAGGTCCCAACCCCGCATAGATGGTTTAAGGCTAACCGCCAACCAAAGGCATGCTTAGGGGAATCTCTATCTCTGGATACAAATCTGAATCTGGGATGGCAAGTTGTGGCTCAGATTCGCTTAACATGGCTTTAAATCTTGTATATGACGTCATCCCTCCCCCCTCCCCGCCCCCCCCATCAGATACAAGGCGAGAAAATGGAGAAAACTCAACTGCAAGACCTTTTAATATTCTAGAAGAGACTATGACATATGACTTGTAGGTTTTAACCCCGTGCAGAAATTACTTGCATACGAATTCTAAAACACAAAAAATAAACAATGCGAGAGCATAACACATAAAACACATATACATAGATATTTTCCCCTAGATCCCAAAACCGGACTACTAGCTTGATTTTTCTTTATGTACCTTTCAATGTTACAATACATATTTATACATGCCGAAGCATCCAATACCATGGACCGAAAACCATCATGCCCAAAACCATGTGTGAAAGCCATGCACAAAACCATAGGTATGTTCGCCCCACCTAATATAGAGTCCAAAAACAATTTCTGCGGGGCGCTGCCCCGAACCCTGTAGAGGGGGGCTACCCGCCTCCCTCAAACCCCCTGTGACCCCCCCGCTATGAAATCAACGCAACGAAGGGGGGGATCCACCCCCCCTCTAGCCCCCTAGTTAACTGGGGATGCTAGTTGTCAAAAGAATATAACACAACCCAACATTCTGCCACTTGTTGTTTTCTTTCAGCAGGAGAGCTTAGTCATTTATCCAACCCTACAATGCCCATTTTTTCTCTACACCAAGAGAACTTCTTAGAGCTCACAGATTTTTTCAATGCATCTGCAATATTCTTCAAAGTGTCCACCTTTACCAGAAACACCCTTTTGTCTTCTATCATATCCCTCACAAAGTGATACTGAGCATCAATGTTCTTTGTCTTTGAATGGTAAGCAGGGTTCTCTACCAAGAAAATTTCACTTTGGTTGTCACAGTATATCCTTATACCTCCCTGTACTAACCCCATACTTGAACACGATCTCTACAACCAAACTACTTCCTTGCTTGCATTAATGGTTGCCATGTATTCTGCCTCTGTAGTTGATAAGGCCACTACAAATTGTTTCTTACTCATCCAACTTACTACACCTCCAAATAGGTTAAACACATACCCACTTGTAGATATTCTTTGATCCACATGTCCATCCCAATTTGCATCAACAAAGCTATGAATATCCAAAACTCTGTCCAATCCTGGTCTTCCTTGGTAACACAAACCATAATCACTAGTGCCAAGCAAATACCCGGAAACCTGCTTCACTGTTGTCTAATGATCCTTCCTGGTTTTGACATAAACCCTCTCAATACTCCCACTGCATGTGTAATGTCTGGTCTAGTACATACCATCGCATACATCAGGCTACCGACTATACTTGCATATATAACACAGGACATGTCCTCTTCCTATTCTTGTGTCTTGGGACACTGTTCAACAGATAACTTTACACCTACAGGAATAGGAACCTTCACCGGTTTACTATCTTGCATATTAAACCTCTGCGATATTGTCTTGACATAATTCCTCTGGATTAACTAGAGTTTCCTCTTTGCCCGATCTCTTTTAATTTCCATGCCCAAAATATAGCTTGCAACACCAAGATCTTTCATGTCGAATTTGGAGGACAATTGGGTCTTCAAATTCTGGATAATTTCTTTGTCATTTCCAACTAGCAATATGTCATCCACATACAGGACCAGATAAATAACACAGTCACCAATTAATTTAAAATACACACAATGATTTTCTTTGCTTCTGGTGAAGCCAACTCCCCGTATAAATGTATCAAATTTTTGATACCACATCCTTGGTGATTATTTTACCCCATACAAAGACTTATTTAACTTGCATACCGGCTCTTTCTTACCCTTCACCGCAAAGCCTTCAGGTTGCTTCATGTAGATATCCTCTTCCAGATTCCCGTGGAGAAATGTTGTCTTCACATCCATCTGTTCTACCTCAAAATCAAAAGCAACAACAATAGATAAAAGTAATCTAATAGAAGCTACCTTGGAAATGTGAGAAAAAAATATCACCAAAATCAATTCCGGACACCGGGGAATAACATTTTTCTACCAACCAAACTTTGTATTTCTCCACCTTTCCTTTTGCATTTGTCTTCTTCTTGAACACCCATTTGCTGCCAATGGGTTTCCTTCCAGCTGGTAACTCCACCAAATCCCAAGCCTCATTTTTGTGCAAATATGCCATTTCATCAACCATGGCCTCTTTCCAGAGTTTTCCATCCTCTAAATCTACTACTTCCTTCACAGTTCTGGGATCATCATCAATAATAAATAAAGAAAAATTTGAATAGAAATCAGATGGACTATACCTTTATGGATGCCTTCTTTCTCACACTGATCTTCTCACAACCGGAGTTTGCGGCTCTTCATCTTTTGATTCCTCTTCTACTGTATAGTCTGATTCTTCCTCCTTTAGCTCAAACTCTATCTTCTCAGGTTCCTTTGACGGGACTTCATGTTTAATAACATTTTTCACCTCTCTGAACACCACATCTTGGTTGCACACAACATTCCTTGTTATTGGGTTCCAAATCTTATAACCCTTTAAACCATCCTTATACCCAATAAAGATGCACTTTTCAAATTTACTATCCAACTTTGTTCTTTTCTTCTTTGGAACATGTATATATGCGTCACATCCAAATACCCTTAGATGTGAAAGAGAGGGTTTCTTACCAGTCCATACCTCTTGTGGAGTCTTATCCTTTAACACTGATGAAGGTGATCCGTTGACCAGGTAACATGTTGTCTCCATTGCCTCTGCCCAGAATTCTTGTCCTAACCCGGCACCACTAAGCATGCTTCTTGGCCTTTATTTCAACATCTTGCTCATTCTTTCTGCAACTCCATTTTTTTCAAGTGTGTATGGAGTAGTCTTCTATTGTTCTATACCACACTTCTTATAGAATTATTCAAATTCCTTGCTGCAAAACTCTCCACCATTATTTGTCCTCATCACCTTTATCTTCTTCTCTGTCTGGTTTTCCAACAGAGCCTTAAATTATTTAATGGAAGATGAAAGATGGAGACTCGGTGAGAGGTAATAATGTATGATGCTTGGACGTGATATGGAGGAGCCAACATAAAACAATGTGGAGAGGCAGTATGGGGGTAATGTAGTGGCCAACGTTCAGGCCTAGAATATTAAAAACACATATGACAATGTGGAAGGTGGAGCATTATACCAGAGCTAAAAAGGTAGCGTTATAGACCCATGGTAGAGCACTGTGGTATGTGATTACAGGACTAGCATTCAACCAAAGACCAGTAATATATATGGAATTGACCTCCAAATTCGACTGCTCTAGCATGGGCACTTGCCAAACTAGATACTTGAAAACCCCTCAACTACAATGTTTTCGTCCAGTGTGAATACTACAACGACCACGACTTTTATAATTCCTCTTTCACCACACTTGTTATGTGTTTTATAGCACCATTTACCATTCTTGGCATATGTGATGCTTTGTTTATGGCCTAGGGCTACCCCTCCTTCCAGACTTGGTCCAAATATATAAAAAACAGTGTTTTATTCCCTGTACGCTACTTTTCCCTGAGCTAAAAGCGTTTACACGCAGTTAGTCAATACCCAACCAGCGTATATGTATTAAAACACTTCAAAAAATTAAATTTCCTTAATAATGGCAAGAGTTCACGGGTTTTACCTACTGATTACCTCCTATTGCCCGTGGCCCAACTGTTTCCCAACTAAAAATTAATTGGGAGAGGTATAAATAGACCTCTATGGGAAGGCCTTAAAGGAGAAGAGATAGAGTTATTATATTGAGATTATCCCTGACTGAGTCTGATGAATCCCTGTGTCTCGTGCACTTCCCCAAGCTTCAAGAAACCCTTCTTTCCTTTATTATAGATATCATTCATTTTTCTTGAGATATCACAGTGTTGGTGATGGAAGAAGATTGTTGAAGGTTGGGATAGGATGAATCCGGAGGACAGTTCCGCTTGGAGCCGGTTGAAGGCTCAGGTAAATTCTCTCGATGTTGTTTATGGCTTACTGCAATAAAAGAAATGTTGTCTTGTTTATGAAATTAACTATGTTTATGCATAAAATTATGTTTTAATTCATATATGAATGTGATTTTGATGTATGATTAATCACTTGTTTATATGATATAAATTCAATTTTGTGAATATGCATTACTTCTATACTGCTATGTATGTTCGAATTGAATGATTTTCAAGTTTCAAGAACATCGGGAGTTGCAGAGGGTATAAACCTTGCGGGACCTACTCAAATGAAGGAAATCCAGGTACGGTCACTCTTACGTAGTTTGATAATATAAGCATCTTGCCTGAGTTGTATGAGTATTTCTTGTTGTAGTTTGTTTTTGCTCTGTTGGGGTTCTAACCCAAATCCCTAGGGTGCTTCCACTCGAAACAATGTTCATAAGTCAACGTGACGCAGGAATAAATGCTTAACAACGCTTAACCAATCCACTTGAATACTTTGACCATCATATACGTAGCATTCAACCAGCGCATATATAAAAGGACCAAAGGAACCATGCACAGTTTTCAACATATATATCAACCTTCGAATTATCAATGCACCAGAATTATATAATAGGGACATCAAATGAAATCATCAACGTAGGAGTAATTGAACATCGCCAACAACATTTGAACACAACCATCACACACATTCTTCAAAGACATACCATTAATGCAACATTCACGGCTTTCACAAACTCAACAATGCACAACTAGGAATTTAAATTATTACCCACCAATTTGAATGAGCATACAACTTTCAAATGAGAATCATGAACTTCAAAAATTATACAATGTGCATACAGACTTATGCAGCGTATCATGACTTCACATCATCGCATGATGGACATAGCTCCTCCAAAAGAATCACAGGATCGATGGGGGTCGAGGACACACGAACTCATGGAATTTCACAAATGCATAAACAATGTACCATTTACACACGACTTACATGCATTACAACTTGTTGAGCATATTACTTATGTGTTATGGAAAAGTGTGCATAGTAATGACATGGTTGAGTGTATGACAAGTAATGCAGGTAGCAATGTGTTACAATATTGCATTCAAGTACACAAATAACAAACTAAGCATACAACAGAATGGCATAGGAGTTACGGAGCAAGACATAAATGGGACCTATACTCAGATAGGAGATAGAGAATATGGCAGAAAACATCAGGAGTTACAGGCTAAATTGAGACCTCTACTCTGATACCATGTTAAACATAACAATGTGAAGACAGATGGCATGAAATATAAGCCTTGAATGCATTACTCACAATAATACATATTCATAATACATTGGAGTGACCCTTAGTTTCATATTTCAAGTGGTCTCTTGGACTCCTTTAACCGTTCAGTTTCCACACCAACCTTTAAAATATTAGTTGTCCAACATTTTTAATAAAAAAATGCCTACGACATAGAGGAAGATATTTTAGCCAATCCTAAGATTATCTAGGTATGTAGTTTGATATATAATTTTCAACATTAAATTCATATTTATATATCTATCATACCAAATCCATATCGTTTTTTGAAATGATTCTTAATTCACTGTCACTTGGCGAGAGATCAGTATGCACTATTTAACAGAGTAAATAAATGTGATATATATTGGAATATATATAGATTTGAAATAATTGTAAATCCCATAATAGCGATAGAGGCCAGTCAAAATCACCGTGTCTTGATTGCTAAAATACTTGAGGTTATTTGAACATATAATTGACCCAAGCAAAAGTGGTGGGCATGGTAAATTACATCAATCCAGATTCTGTGAAGTAAATTTTGTTAATTGGGAAATGAACTTTCCGATAAAATGCTACTATGTTAATAATCACACACATTAGTTGATGGCTGATTGAAAAAGAGTACTCATTCAAACCCTATTAAAAGAGTTTAGGGATTTATGGTTTGTTGGTAGATGTTTAAATTTTAAGGCTCTGATTGGATGTGGGTTGGTGTTAAGAAGTTGCAGTGGAGATTACAAAAAGAGAAAGGAGCGTTAAAGATTTCAAAAATTATATAAAAAGAGAAAGGAATGGATAAACATGATCGATGAGCATGACACTATTATCCATAAGAAGGCATAAGAACATAAGTGGGGAAATTTAATATTTAAAATGAATTTTATAAAAAAAATTAGCTAAAAATTTTGTTATTTTTAATAAATTAATTTGTAATAATAATATTAATATAATAAATTAAAAATTAAATTTTTAATTAAATAATTATAATGATTACTTCTCATTGAATAAGTGTGATGAGTATCTTAATTTCTTATTCAATAAAATATAATTAACGGTTGTAAATATGGAAATATTAAATATCATTTCACATATTTTCAGTCTCTTTTATTTAATGTATAAGAAAATAAGGTTTAAATGATTAAAAATTAATATAAATATAATATTTACATGTTTTTATTTTAATAAATGAATTTGATTACAAGGTGTTTAGTTAACTCATTCTATCTCGAAAGATGAGGGGCTTGAAATTTTATGCGCAAAATTCAACCATGTAAAGGGCTGGCTGGGTGCAATCTCTAGGTGATTTTGACAACTTAGATGTCATTGGATTCCCGTGGGTGCTAGTGATTTCAGAACTCACATTACCTAACAAATAAAAAATAAATTAATTTTACTTATTTAATAAAATATAATAATTATATAACTATTGAAATATTAAGTATCATTTTCACATTATTCTCATTCTATTTTAGTTTTATTTGTATTTTTGTAAATTAAGATTTTATATTAATCAAAAACCAGATTTACATGGATTTACAAAAATTTCAAAAGTGACCATGGAGGATGCATGCTCTCCTCAACAAACTATACTAGTTAACCAAACCAATAGAGTATAAAATGTCATTAAAACCAAAAGAATCCATAACCTAGATTACATTAGAGCCAGGGCCATAACAAACCATTAACATTACCGAACAAACCCGAACTAAGATAGAAAACGTATTTTCCAAATATAAACGGCATCAATGACCTTCAAACCATAGAGGATCCACCCAAAATACATATAGCCATGATCCAAAATGGATCTAAAACACCCTCTAAGTCTTCAAACATTCAATACTATAGCAAAACAAGAACTTGTTAAAAAGTCAGATTACACTATTGGGAGGAAAAAACACAGAGAAAACATTGAAAAACAGAGTATCGGCAGCCTTAAACTACTTTGCATGGGAGCCGTCGGATCTGGCCGATCAATGGTCCAGATCCGATTGGAAAATCGCAATTGGCGGTGGCAAGCGGAGGCTATCGACAGAGATGACATGGAATATGCGACAGCGATCAGCGAGGTCAACGAGGACCATCGATCAAGCGTGCAGATCGACAACCCAAGTTGAATCGTAATATTGTGTCGGAAAACCACAGAGGAGTGCTTACAAATGGCCCAGGGGTATCTACGATATGTGATTGTGATCAATCACATCGCATCAAAGCTATGCAAAGGAGCAAGGCTGATAATAACTATGATTGCGATAGACGGACCTGATAAAGTTATGAATGCAAATATATAATATTTCAAGTCTGGAAAAAGGGCTTTTTCAATGTAAATCTCATTTTCGTTAAATAAACGAAATACAAAGGATAAAGCGCCGATGTGATGAAACCTGATCCGAAAGGGTTTATTAATGTTGTTGTATATTATTTCAAGTCCGATATGAGTGGGATTTTCATGTTTTAATGTATTTTGAAATACAAAGGAAAATCACGAAACAAGCGAGATTTCGGGTTGGCCGAAGGCGGTAAGTGGTTTTGGTCGGGCTCCACCTGATCCCATACATTGGCTGTCACGTGTCCATGTGAAGGAGAGAGGAAACCACCCTTTTTGGGTAGTTAACCCCCGTACGCATGGGCTGCCCGAAATGAACCTTAGCCATTAGATCCAGATTTCTCAGATCAACGGTGGGGATGCGACAAGCGATATAAAAGCGGACCTAATAGAAGTTATAAGGTGGAATCTATAATGATTCAAATCCAGTAAGCGACAGTTTGGTGGATTTTCACAGTTTTTAGTGTATTTCTCTGTGTAAACATAGAACGTTGTTTCCAGGGATTTCAAAGGCCCGATGACCCATTCCGTTACAAAACAGGTGGCCACCATCCCTGAAGGCGTTTAGCAATGATTTCCAATGCTTAGAGGGGGATCTGAGCAGACAGAGGTTAGGAAGCCAGAGAGTCTGAGAAGGAGAAATGAACATACAGCGTTGATTGGCTTTAAAGCCATAGACTGACAGAGATAGAAGCAAGCAATGCTGAGAAAGAGAAAAAACAGAGACAGAGAGTCAGTGAGGAGAGTCTGTGTACTCAGAAAGACTTGGGAATCCAAGTAAAGCCTTCTTGTTTTGTATCTGTTGTCTGAGACTCAAATTGAGCTCAATTTTGTAGAACTCTACTTCTGAATATATAATAGAGGGGTCACCACTGAAGGTTGGACCAGGAGACATAGCCCAAGAGTGTTGGGTGAACTCCTTATTAAACTTGTTGTGTTTATGTGTGTTTATGTGTGTTTATCTATTATGTTCTTTAACTGCTTCATTATCTATGTATTTCGCAATCTTATTGGTCCATTGCACAAAGTAACATAGGCAAATCCATGCACATGAGTCTGTAATACCTTAATAATTGTCTAAGATCATATCATCATATCAAGTGGTATCAGAGCTTTAGGTTTACTAAGGTTAGACAAGATTGTGCCGGATTGTTGAATGCTAACTAGATGAAAGCTCAAACTAGGAGAAGGAGAACTTGTTGAGACTAATCCAGAAATTGGAAGAGTCTGTCATAGGAGGAAGATGTTAGAACAAACCTCATCAGAATCAGACTCTCAGTTCATGGACAGTTTCATGACCATGAGATCCATGGTGGAGGAGCTGTATCAAGAATTGAAGAAAGGCAAAGGTGAAAGCACTTCAACATATCAAATAGAAAAGGGAGCAGAAGAGCCTCTTCTAGATGGCCATCCAGAAGGAAAAGGAAAAGAAGAGAGGCCCTCTCCACCATCTACTCCATCACCACCATCCTCATCATCTTCTTCACATAAAACTAGACCTCAAAATAAAAAGAAGAAAACTGTTGTGATTAAATTAGATGTGAAATTTGATTTACCAATTTATGATGGTGAATGAAATGCAGAAAAGCTAGATAACTAGATTAGACAGATTGATGTATATTGTAGGGTGCAGAACATCAATTTAGAAAGGAGAAAGATTCAGCTGGCTAGCCTTTGCCTTGGAGGAACTGCCCTAATGTGGTGGGAAGGCAAGACACAAGCTAATTTGAAGAAGCATGGTAAAATTATTTCTACCTGGAATGAATTTGTTTCTTCCATTAAAAAACAATTCTATCCACTAGCTTATATGCAGCAAGCAATGATGAGTTGGCAAACTCTTCACCAATTAAAAGGGAAAAGTGTACAAAGCTATACCCAGGAATTTAGAAAAGAGCTTTAATTCTAGGAATTTCTCTAGATTCGCCTGAAACTTTGTTGAAGTATATAGGTAGTATGCATAGCTATCTGAGGCACACCATTCTCATGTTTAACCCCACTAGCATAGATGAGGTATCCATTCAGGCTACACATCTAGAGGTTAGAGGCAAGAATGTGAACTCAGAGATTGGGGGATCATCAAAACCCACTGCAAGCAAGAACAAGGAAAAGAAGAAGCAAAATGGAAGGAGAGGAAGACAAACACTGTACAGAAAGACAAACCTTCATGCACTCACTACGAGAAGGATGGGCATGATGATGAACACTGTTGGCATTTGCATCCGGAGCTGAAACCCAAGAAGTTTGGTGGTAAGAAGAAGAAGGCTGCTACTGCTATTCAGAAAGATTGTGGGTTAGACTCAGGTGATGAAACAACAATCACAACTATAGGTATAGAAGGTAAAAATTCTAAAGCATCTACCAGTAATTCTGCACAATCTATTGGTAATGAAGACAATGAGAGGAAAAGACATGAGCCTTTTCATATTAGAGTTATTTCCAAGCACCAAAATATTGATACTTTATTTGATAGTGGTTCACAAGTAAACTTGATTTCTGAAACAATTGTAAAGAAGTTGGGCTTCCTAACAACACCTCACAAGAAGCCATATCCATTAGGTTTGGGTATGTGATAAAGCAAAACTACAAGTGACTAGACAATATAAACTTAGGTTTGATATTGGGTCAACTTTTGTAGATGAGGTTGAGTTAGATATAGTTCCATTGGATATATGTGGTATTGTTTTAGGAATTCCTTACTTGTATGATATAAAAGCCATTTTCTATAGAACTGAAAATAAGTATCAACTCACAAAATATGAAATAGAATATATTGTAAGAGCTCATCAGCTCAGAAATAACTAAACTCTCATAAACTCAGGGCAGATGAAAAGAATTGTAAACTAATTAAAGTAATTTTTACTAATGGTTGTAAAGGAAAAGACCACTAATAAAACCAATGCATTTGAAGGCTGTGATGCTAAACATAAATTTTATTTAGAAAAATTTGTTTCAGAATATGATATCCTATTTCAAGAACCTAAAGGTCTACCACCCAAAAGGGAAATAGTACATGATATTCATTTGCAGCAAGATGCTCCATTGCCTAACATTGGAATGTACAGGTTATTCGCTTTAGAGAATGCAAAGATCAAGAAGTAGGTACGAGAGCTGCTCAATAAAGGGTTCATAAGGCCAAGCACATCACCATGTGGATCTCCAATTGTGTTGGTGAGAAAGAAAGATGGTTCGTGGAGGATGTGAATTGATTACAAAGCACTGAATAAAATAACGATCAAGAATCGTTATCCTCTCCCTCACATTGATGATCTATTAGATCAGCTGAAAGAAGTTGTTTACTTTTCCAAGTTGGACTTGCATAGTGGCTATCATCAAGTCAGAGTAGCAGAACAAGATGCATGGAAGACTAGTTTCAAAACAAAGCAAGGGCTATATGAATGGTTGGTTATGCCTTTTGGCTTAACTAATGCTCCTGCCAGTTTCATGAGAGTTATGAATGATGTACTCAGGCCTTTTATTGATGATGTTGTATTTGTATATTTAGATGGCATTCTTGTTTTCAATAAAAACATGGGAAGAACATTTAAAACATGTAAAGAAGATGCTAGATGTTTTGAAAAGAGAAAATCTCTATGTTAAGCTATCAAAATGTGAACTTGGCAAAACATCTCTAAATTATTTGGGTCATACTGTAGGGGATGGTGAATTGAAGATAGATCCCTCTAAGGTTGAAGTTATTGTGAACTGGCCTAAACGCAAATCTGCTACAGAAGTTAGGAGCTTCCTAGGAGCAGCACAATATTAGAGAAAGTTTATTGCTAACTTTTCCTTGATTGTAGCTCCCTTACATGCTTTAACAAGATTGAACAAGCATTTCAATGGGGAGGAAAACAACAAAAAGCATTCGACTCCTTGAAAGAAAAGATTAGTACAACACCAATACTAGCATTGCCAGATCTTCAAAGACCATTTGAGATTGAAACAGATGTCAGTGACTATGCCATGGGAGCAATGTTGATAAAACATGGTAAACCCATATGCTATCATTCTGAGGCCTTTAATTCTACAGTAGTTAATTATCCCACGTATGATAAAGAATTGTATGCATTAGTATAGAGTATGAAAAAATGGAAACATTACCTAATGGGCAAAGAAACAGTTATACATACTGATCATCAACCACTTCAATATTTGCACTCACAAACTAAATTGCAACAATCACAACACTATAGGTGGATGGGTTTTCTACAATAGTTTCATTTTGTCATCAGATATAAGAAAGGCATACACAATAAGGTTGCAGATATGTTATCCAAACCAATTATAAATGCATCTTCTATACTTAAGCATAACTCAGTATTGCATGAAAGCTACATTGAACAATATGCTCAAGATGTAGATTTTAAAGATGTATATGAAACTTTAAGTCATGGTAAACAAGTAGAAGAATTGGATTATCATGTTAAGGACCAACTCTTGTATCATTTGGGAAAGTTAGGCATTCCTCAAACTGAAAGATTTAACATAATATGAGAAGCACATACTTCTCTAATAGCAGGTCATTTTGGTGTAAGTAAAAAAGTTGCACAGCTGCAAAGATTCTGTTATTGGCCAAGAATGCATGAAACAATTTCTAGATATATTAAACGGTGTACCATGTGTGCTAAAAGCAAGCCCAACAATAGAAAACTAGGCTTGTACACTCTACTCCCAGCTCCTTCTCATCCTTGGGAAAGTGTTTCCATGGACTTTGTTGGGGGATTGCCAAAATCTAGAAAAGGTCATGATTATTTATATGTTATTGTGGATAGGTTCAGAAAAATGTGCATTTTAATACCTTGTAACAAGCAGATTACAGCTAAACAAACAACAAAGTTGTTCTTTCAGCATGTATGGGTTCATTTTGGGTTACCCACTTCTATTGTATCTAATCAAGATTCCTGATTTGTTGGAAAGTTTTGGTCAATTCTATGGGATTTAATGGACACCAGATTGAAAAAGAGCACAACATTTCATCCACAAATAGATGGCCAAATAGAGGTGGTCAAAAGGACAGTGATCCAGTTGCTCAGAGGCTATTGCAGTAATCATCCCAAGCTTTGGGATGAACATTTGTGTTATGTGCAACATGTTTACAACCGTGCTAAGCACTCTTCTACACAAAGATCTCCTTTTGAGACTTGTTTTGGTTTTACACCAAGGTCTCCCTTGGATTTTGTCTTTACTAAACACATAGCAGTTGATGGACACAGTGATGTGGACAAAGCAACCAAGTTCATTGAACAGATCCAAGAAATTCACAAGGTAGTGCAGGAACAACTGGAAAACATTCAAGCCAAGTACAAGGCAAGGCATGATAAGCATCAAATTGAGCATAGCTACCAATTTCATGATCAAGTTTGGTTGTACATCAGCAAAGACAAAATGCAAGGTGAAGGTAAGAAGCTGAAGCCAATAAGGTATGGGCCTTTCAAGATACTTGAGAAAATTGGTGAGAATGCTTTTCGCCTTGATTTACCAGCTTACTTGCACATATATTTAGTAGTTAATGCAGACAACTTGAAACTATTTGAACCTTCATTGATTGAATATCCCGAAGAGAAAATTATGTTACTTTCTATTGATGATCTTTTGCCTGAATATCTCAATGATTTGCAGGAAGATTCAGTTCTGGATAGGAAGGTGAGAACTACGCACAGAGGGGATGTTGAGTGCCTCAGAATCAGACTCAAAGGTTCAAAACCAAGTAGTGCAAGTTGGATCGAGATTGGACAAATGAGGAAGCTGTAACTTCACTTGATTGATACTTAAAAACCAACTTTTGGTGGTCCAAAATCCTTTTTCAGTGGGAAGGCGTGATCCAAAATGGATATAAAACACCCTCTAAGTCTTCAAACATTCAAGACTGTCGCAAAAGAAGAACCTATTAAAAAGTCAAATTACACTATCGGGAGGCAAAAACATAGAGAAAACATTGAAAAACAGAGTATCGACGGCCTAAAACTACTTTGCATGGGAGCCGTCAGATCTGGATGATCAACAGTCCAGATCTAATCGAAAAATCGCAATCGGCGGTGGCAAGCGGAGGCTATCAGCGGAGACCACATGGAATATGCAATAGTGATTAGTGGGGTCAATGAGGACCATCGATCAAGCGCGCAGATTAATAACCCAAGTTAAATTGCAATATCACGTCGGCAAACCACAAAGAAGCGCTTACAAACGGCTCGGGGTATGTGCAATATGCGATTGCGATCAATCGCATCACAACATTGCATCAGAGCTATGCAAAGGAGCGGGGCCGATAATAACTATGACTGAGATAGCCAGATCCAATAAAGTTATGAATGCAAATATATAATATTTCAAGTCCCGAAAAAGGGATTTTTCAATGTAAATCGCATTTTCGTTAAATAAACGAAATACAAACAATAAAGCGCTGATGCGATGAAACCAGACCGAAAGGGTTTATTAGTGTTGTTGCATATTATTTCAAGTCTGATATGAGCAGGATTTTCATGTTTTAATGTATTTTTAAATACAAAGGGAAATCACGAAACAAATAGCATTTCAGGCAGGCTGAAGGCGGTAAGTGGTTTTTCCCAGGCTCCGCCTGATCCCATACACTGGCTGCCACGTGTCCAGGTGAAGGAGAGAGAAACCCACCCTTTTTAGGCGGTTAACCCCCGTACGCATGGGCCGCCTGAAATGAACCTCAGTCGTTGGATCCAGATCTCTTAGATCAACAATGGGGATGCGACAAGCGATATAATAGCGAACCTGATAGGAGTTATAAGGCGGAATCTATAATGCCTCAAATCCAATAAGTAGCAGTTCGGCATATTTTCATATTTTTTAGTGTATTTCTGTTTGTAAACATAGAACGTTGTTTCTGGGGATTTCAAAGGCCCGATGACCCATTCCATTATAGAAAAGGTGGCCACCATCCTTGAAGGCATTTAGCAATGATTACTAATGCTTAGAGGGGGATCTGATCGAACAAAGGCCAGGAAGCTAGAGAGCCCGAGAAGGAGAAACGAACATACAAAGTCAATTGGCTTTAAAGCCACAAACTGACAGAGACAGAAGAAAGCAATGTTGAGACAAAGAGAAAACAGAGACATAGAGTTAGTGAGGAGAGTCTGTGTACTCAGAAAGACATGGGAATCCAATTAAAGCCTTGTTGTTTTGTATATGTTGTGTGAACCTCAAATTGCGCTCACTTTTGTAAAACTCTGCTTCCAAAGACATAATAGAGAGGTCACCACTGAAGGCTGGACCAGGAGACGTAGCCCAAGAGTGTTGGGTGAACGCCTTATTAAACTTGTTGTGTTTATGTGTGTTTATCTATTCTGTTCTTTAACTACTTCATTGTCTATGTATTTCGCCATCTTATCGATCCATTGCACAAAGTAACATTGGAAAATCCATGCACATGAGTCTATAATACCTTAATAATTGTCTAAGGTCATATCATCAGATTAAGCCATGCAAAATTTTCACTACCCATTCACAAGATAACCAAACCAAGACTGAAGCTTCACAACCAGCCATTGAACATAAAACAAGAGGAACAAAAGAGATGACACATGCCCAGCATAGTGGGCTAAGAACCACCACGCAGACTGACATGCAATGAGGAGGCCAAAATAGATGCCAAGTTCCCTACCTAATGAGCTAGAAACCTTCACAAAAACCTTCTAACTTTACCTCCAACCATTGAGCTCACTAATCATTATCAGAAGAAGAAATAATTATTGAAGCCATCGCACTAGAAACAGAAGGATCCATCGGGCTCCCCTCATCTGATTCACATGAAATATGGATTTCTACATGCATTAGGCGGGAGCCAATTATGTCCAAGAAAAACCATCCATTTCTGGGAATTCTCTTAACGACCTCCAAGGATGCAAAAACATTGTACTTCTCCACTTTCTTGTCCCTTAGGATCAGGCTTAACAGGGTCTTCATTTGCCAATGAAGAGCCATAAATTTTATGTATTGTTTCTTCTTTCCCTTAGTATGCCCAAGGTCAGGAACAAAAGCCGACATATCCTCCATGAGCTCTTAATCAGAGAAGAATTGTCTTTCAACCCCACTTTTGTCTCAAGATTGTGAATTTCTCTTTGAGTTTGCGATAGAACAACATTAACAAAGGTGGTAATCGATTCATGAGGCAAACGTTTGGCACCATGTTTCCCTTGTTGGAATCGACCACCACCCCCCTACTTGCTCCTCATCTTATATCTCAATGACATAACTGAGATGGGGATGCACTTATTTCATTTGCTATGAGTGCCTCTTCCAGCAAAAAAACCAAGAGAATGGATGAGACCCACCACCAACAAGACCAGGAACCAACAAATTAAATCATCAAAAAAAATCCAAACACTTTTTTGAGAGTCCACAAATGACCCAAAAATTGAGACGAAAGGTCTGACTAGCTCCCCCACAATCTTTTCACTATTGACCATTGAACCTGAGAGAAAAAACATCAGCACCAGAGGAATAAGAAACCCATGGGTGCATGACCACACACAAAGCTTTGTTTACCATAACTTATCCATCTAAAGAACAAACCAAGCCCTACAAATCCCCATAATTCACTTTGACTTGGACTCACATTCCCCAACTTGGGACTTAAACAGGAACCATAGACCAATGTTCGATAAAAAATTGACACCAGAATTTGAACTAATGCTATAGACCATAATTGAAGAATACACAGAGATTCATACCCTAAAATTCCAAAATCAAACATGACAAACCACGACAAAAAAGACCAAGAATAATAGATAAATAACTTGAGAATTCGCACCGTTTAAAATATCGAACACCCAGAACAACCCTTTCGGATAACAAGATCTGAGGGTCGAGCACAAGATGAGACATCCTAGGATCCCAACGCATTCAGTATTAGCCTACACAAACTTGCATGCCCATCTCTCAAACTTTCGAATCCAACCACCAACCATAACACAATGATACTTACACTTTCAATCTTCACCAAGAAGTTGAACTAGGAGGCTAAGGACCTTCCCTTGGCTCATCTCCATTCACCACAAAATTTCACCCCCTCCATCCAAGCCATTTAATAGAATCCATTTCCAACAAGAAGATAACATGCACATGCATGCGAGGGTGGGTCACATCCTCCCTCCATTAATGATTGTTTCGTACTATTGGGTGGTGAGAATTCCCTCCGAGGCCACCATTAAATCCAAATTTAGACCACCATTAGGGGACACCATTTTTTTCCCTAGCAATATATTAAGAGGCTCAACTCAATCACATGTCGAAAGAGAGTGCCGCTTAGAATCTATATCCACCTCCCTGCTTTGACAACCTAGGTTGCCCATGAAGTCCACCACCCTATTCCCTTTTCTTCTAGAATGATGCACAATGGCATATTCCAGTTGTCTGACTAGCTTGAGGATACTACAAATTAGGTTATTTAATCTCCAACTCTTTACTAATTTTTCTGGGGGTTCCCCAAAGATCAATTTTTGAATGCAATTAATAACTAACAATGAATCCCCATCAACCTAAATAGATCGAAAACCTTCCTAAATTTGAAGGTCACATTCTAAATCTTGGAACATTGCCACATATTGTTATTAGATCCACAACTTTATGCAAATACCCAAAAAGTTCAGAGCTACAATCCCTAAACACTCCTCCCAATCCTGTAAGGCCAAGGTTCCCTTTTGATGCACTATCAAAATTCAACTTAATGAAGCCACTCTAAGGGGGGGAATAGAAGCAATACATTGATTGTTTTCACATCCCCTTAAATGATTCTTTATGAGGACATACTTTGATCTATATCCAATATTTTCAGTATCTCCACCCCTACACCATCAAAATCCCAATATTCTACCAACCAACTACCTTCTAAGGTTGTTTCTCTAATGTTTTGTTTGATTTCTTTGCATATCTCCTCTGGCTTCCTCTTTTTCTTCTTGAAAATTCTAGCATTTCTTTCCTTCCAAGTTTTCCATAAGACAAATCCTCTAGTTAGGAATTGTTGAAGCCTTGAAATTCACTGCAACAACATTGGGGATAACCACCTGGTCTGGACCTTAAAGCGACTCCTTTTCCATTTGGAATGGTGGTTCCGACTAGTTTAACTAGGTCCAGTTACCTTTTCTCAATCTCCAAATGGATTAAAATATGACTTTCATCCACCAATGGAGAAGAGACATCAGATCATGCCTCTTGTTGATCAGGCAAGAAAGTGATCATTATGCTGATATGGGGCTCAACCAAGCCACAACTAAAGTTTTCTCTTTGTGAAGAGGACTTTTAGGAATGTAGAATTAATATATATGCAAAATTATTCTAAAATGCAAGCAAACAGAACTAAATCCTACTCCTATCTCAATTAGGCAGATATATATCTAACCCAACCGAGAGTAAGATATTTAAATGATTAGGATTTAAACATGTCTGGCTTATGATTAACATCAAGCTAACGAAGTAGTTCAATTAACTAGCATTATGAATACCAAAACGAATTCTATTTAGAGACCTCTTAACTGAAATAATCAACCAACAACATTTAGGAAATAGTTTACAAAATGATATTGAATGTTAAATCAGTGATTCAAATAATTAACAATAATATGATGAAATAGTTTACAACATATCATTATTTGTTAAATCAATATAAAAATATAGGTTTATGAGTAAATAGTTACTCAGAAACCAGAATTCAACCCATAAGAGTAGAGATAAATAATAACATATGATTGAGACAAATTACTCATATCAACAATAATGCACAAATCTAAATAAAATGACATATTCCTGCCATCATAAAACTAAACTAGTATTTAAAACAATAGTATTAGAAATACTAATTTATTGAATCCATTTCTCTGGCTTTGGTCTCCAACAATGCTCTACAATCTTTAAACTCCTTTTGTTATAACAAGAGCTGCAGTAGTGCAAGCTCTGTTTTCCACACATAATTCAAAATGCAAAAGAAAAAACCTCAATAATCCCCAAATCTAATATTTTCTCTCCTCTCACCTACAACTCTAAATACCTATTACAGTAGTGCTTTTAGAATTCTAGAATTGTAGAAGAGAGAAGCCCCTAATACATTCTACAATATGTTATTTATAATATTTACAAAGGAATTCTCAACAAGAAAGTTTAATGAAGAATAAATCAGCTCCATCAATTTTCATTGGCTCAAAATTTCATTCTTCTATTGCTGCATCATTCTCATTGATTGAGATCTTCGTCTCCCCATCTCTTCAACTGTTTTCTTCCAATAAACAAATCAAAACTAAATTAAAATGGAAAAATAAAATCAAAATACTAAATCCGGAATTAAAACAAATCCAATCAGAACTTAATTACATAATTAAAATAAAATAAATCTAAGCTTTCTATTGATGCTTGTGAATATTTAATTGGTCAAGGAGAATAGGTGAATACATATGCACTTAGAAGAAGTGGGCAAATGAAGATGCAGAAAAGTAAACTCAGGAATTAGTTTGTTAAAAAATTAGGAGCTTGATTTTATGGTGGATTTTAGACCTAATAAATGATCAAATTTGGAAATAAAACTACTTCAAAAATATTCTCCATAATTTTATCTTTCCAATGAGCCGTCCTAGGCCTCATTTAACCAATTAAAACTCCATTTATGAGCTTCCAAAATTGGTGTATTAAAATTGCCAAAATTCTAAAATTTCTATTACCTAGGCTAAATATCATAATTTTAAATTAAATTCTAATCCTAAATTAGGTTATAGTTATTATTTAATTAATGCTAATTAATTGTGATTACAAATTAAATTAATTATTTATAGAAATTAATTAATATGAAAATGATTTAACAAAAATGATTAAAATATATAATAATATTATAATTTAATTCAAATATTAAAATATTTATTATAATATTATAATATTTATTTATTATAATTATAATATTAATATTATAATTCAAATTATATTATAATTATAATATAGTTACTATAATATTAATATAATATTTAAAATACGAACCATAGGAATCAACCCATATTAACAAAACAAGTTAACATGAAACAAGTTAAGTGAGGGAGTAGTGGAGTTATAAGGGGAAGTGAATTATGGAGGGATAAGGAGGAGTGGGATGGTGAGGTGAGTGGAGGGTGAGTTGAGTGGAATGTGAGGTGGAGGGATAAGGAGGTGAGTTGAGTGTGAGGTTATGAAGTCAGGAGGCATGAGGAGCCGAGACAAACCAAACCTTATGTTAAACAAATTTAACCCCTCGTATAAACCAAATTGCATCACAAATCACAAATCCAATTTTTTTAAATGTGCGGTTAAATAATTTTACCCAAGTCACTAATGGTTACTTCATTTTTTTTGTTCCTTGCCATAGAAAACCCTACAGATGGAAATGAGCACCTTAGAGATCAATTTTATCATAGGCATAACTACCATTTGATATACTAGAATCACCTGAAGCATTGATTTCGTTAACACTTCTCTTCCAGCCAAATTCAAATCTCTAAAAGCCCAATTATTAGTGGATAATTTCTTTACAATCTCTTACCAACATGAATATTTTTTTGGGGTTGAAGACTAGGGGCACCCTCATATAATTTGAAGGATGACTAGCAACCTGAAACTCCATGACTCTTGTCAGATGGCACTAGATAAAATCCTTGCAATTAAAAGATAAAATTTTAGTTTTTTCTTTGTTTATAAATGTAATTGAGGCTTACATAAAAACTTATAGTAGAGAATGGACAATTATTACTTCCTTGAGGCTCACATGCCCAAACACACATACATCGTCCACAAATTGTTGGTGTGTCATAGGCATATCTTTGCCAAAAATGATTAAGCCTTTAAACACCCCACTTGCATAAACACATTTTAATAATATGCCTAAGCTTTTTGCTACCAAAATAAATAGAAAAGGAGATAGAGAGTCTCCTTGTCGTATGCCCCTAGAGGGATTAAACGTACAAGACAACAAACCATTGATTAAGATGGAAGAAAAGGGGGTGGATATGAAGGATTTGATCCAAGAGATCCATTTCTAGGAGAAGCCAAATGCATCAAATACCTACGCTAAATAAGCCCAACTCAACCTATCTTATGCCTTCGACTGATCAAGTTTGATAAGCATACATGGATTTTTGTTAGACTTGAGAGAGTGAATAATCTCATGAGTTGTGATTATCCCATAAAATATTTGGCGGACTTCCACAAAGCTTGTTTGCTCATGCATGATCAAATACTTCACCAGAGGCTTTAAGCGATTTACAATGACTAAGGAGATTATTTTATATATAACATTACAAAGAGAAATTTTTCTAAAGCCACTAGTATCTTATTTCCTTCTTGCTTTACGAATGAGAGTTAAGAATGTGGTATTTAAACCTAACCAAACCTTATGGAATTTCCTAGATCATTTCATTACCGCAAGCACCTCCTCACCTAAGAATTTATAACAGGCTATGAAAAAATTGGTAGTGATGCCATTTAGACCCAAATATTTATTCTATGGCATGGAACCCACTACATCTTCCACCTCCTTCATCAATATCTCCCTCATTAAAGTGTCATTCTGATTATTTCTAACTAACCTAGGAATGCAGGTCGTGACCCTGTTTATAGTATGTTCCCTATTTTGGGATGGTTCCATCAGAATCTCACTATAGAAGTCCACCAACTCTTCTTCAATCTTCTCGTGGTTGATATTTGTTTCGATGTCCCTACCCGTAAGGGAGAAAATTCTATTATTATGTCTATGATTGATCTGGCATGGACTTGTGGAAGAAGCTAGTATTTTTTCTCCTTCCCTTAACCATTGAATTCTCGATTTCTGCCTCCAAAGCAATTCTTCCTGCTTCCTTATATGCTTTAATTATCTTAGGGTGGCACCTTCCTCAACCACCAGGTCATCTTCTCTTCCTTCTCAAATCATTCTTTGATTAATATCCATCATATGGTCCTCCAAAATTTGTTTTTCTTCCATTATATGTCCAAATTCCTTCTTGTTCCATAGTGTAAACTTGGCCTTAACCCCTTCTAACTTCAGATAGAGGGTGTCCATATTTTTTCTTCTTGTCACCTTAATTTCTCCCCACCAAGACAGAGCCTTCTCCAAATAACATGGATCTTGGAGCCAAAAACCTTCAAAACAAAAGGGCTTGTTCTTTGGGGCCTACTTTAATTCAATCTCAAGACACACATGCTAGTGGTTAGAACCAAGGCATGGGAGGATTGCAGTTTCTACAAATATATCCTTTGCCATTACCTCTTAAAAGATTAAGAATCTATCTATTTTTCGGGAAATTTGGTGTCCACCTCCTCTATTTTTATTCCAAGTGCAAATTTCATTGATGATATTGATGTTAACTACCTCCATCTCCTGAATGTATTCTTCAAAAAACTTGGTATTTTTATCCCATCTCCTTATGTTGCCCCTTTTTCATCTAGAAGCCTAATTAAGTTGAAATCTCCTCCAACAATCCACAGTAGTTCCTGGATAAGCCTACTCTAGTCCTTATGAGTTTCCAGTAATGCCATTTTCTCGTTAGGGATGTACGTGTCGTTAACTTTTTTGGTCTGAACGGTTCCTTAAACTAGAAAGAAATGAAACTTAATAACCGATTTAGAAACCAAAAGAATGACACAAGTAAACACAGGATTTTACGTGGTAAAACCTTGATATTGTGTCAAGGAAACATCCACGGGGCAAGGGATTGGATCTCTATTAAATCAACAATGATTCTCCATGATACGATATTTCAGGCATTCATCAGTTTTATAAGATCCTGCTTCGTTACATAACCGTTGTTTCAGTATAGAACTAACTTGGTTGTAACTAATACAGATGTACACATATTTACATAATTCATTGTCAAATTTCAACAAACTCCACCTTGACAACAATTTTCCTAATCCCTTGTCCATGCCCATTTATCATCTCTTCTGCAAGCCAAGAGAAGATAAACACCATCACAGCTTCTCTACTGTAACCGGCTTCATGAATATGTCTGCACAATTCTCCCGTGTATGGACCTTCTTAAGAGCTACTTTTCTGCCATTTGTCAAATGTCTCATAAAATGATACCTTACATCAATGTGTTTGGTCTTGTTGTGATAAGATGGATTTGTAGCCAAGTGAATAACACTTTGGCTATCAGAGAGTACATTCACTCTCTCCTGCATCCTTCCAATCTCATCAAGTAGACCCTTTAACCAGATTGCTTCTTTACTGGCATCTGAAGCAGCTATATATTCTGCTTCAGTAGTGGACAACACAACTGTTTCTTGAAGCTTTGACATCCAACTAATTGCTCCACTTGAAAAAGTAAATAAATAACATGTAGTAGATCTCCTTTTTCCCAAATCACCTGCATAATCAATATCCACATATCTGAAGACTGATCCTTCACTACCATTAAAGATGATGCAATGATCACTTGTGCCTCTTAAATACCAAAGCACCCATTTCACTAGTCGCCAATGTTCTTCACCTATATTTGCCATGAACCTACTGACAACTCAAACTGCATGTGAAATATCAGGTCTTGTAGATACCATCGCATACATTAAGTTGCCTACAACATTTTCATATGGTACATGAGACATATACTTCTTTTCTTCATTAGTTATAGGACTCAAAATCGAAGAAATCTTAAAGTGGGAAGCTAATGGAACATTAAAAGGTCTCACATTGTTCATACCAAACTTTTCAAGTACTCTTTCCACATACTTCTGTTGTGATAACCAAAGCTTACCATTGTTCATGTCTTTGTGTATCTCTAAGCCAAATATATGTTTTGCTGCTCCAAGATCCTTCATATCAAACGTTGTGGAGAGCTAAGCCTTTAACTTGTTGATCTCATCCATGCTTTTGCTTGCAATAAGCATATCGTCAACATACAAAACTAAGATAATGAATATGCCACTCAAACTCTTGAAGTATACACAATGATCATACTCACTTCTAATAAATTTATGGCTCACCGTGAAGGAGTCAAACTTCTTGTACCATTGCCTAGGAGACTGCCTCAGGCCATACAATTATTTCTTGAGCTTGTAAACTAATCTTCTGTTGCGATCTTGTACAAAAGCTTCTAGTTGTTCCATATATATCTCTTCATCCAAATCAACATGTAGAAAAAAAAAATTAACATCTAACTGTTCTAACTCAAGGTTAAATAATGCAGTTAGTGCCAACACAGTACAAATAGAAACAAGTTTTACAACTGGTGAAAAAATATCATGAAAGTCAATACCTTCAACCTAAGAATACCCTTTTGCTACTAGCCTCGCCTTATACCTTTCGATACTTCCATCAACTTTGCATTTCAATTTGAAGACCCATTTGCATCCAACAACACTTCTCCCTTCATGAAGTTCTACAAGATCCCAGGTATTGTTCTTGGCTAAGGAATCCATTTCTTCTTCCATAGCCATTTTCCATTTTTCACTATCTGTATCATCTACTGCTTCCTGATAACAAGAATACTCCCCATCTTCAGTAATCAAAGCAGAAGATGAATCAAAATCTTTATACCTTTTGGGAGTTTTTCTTTCCATTGTAGACCTTCTTAGAGTGATTGGTTGTTGAACTGGTTCAGAAACTTCAACAATTTCCTTTGTATCTTCATCACCTTTTCCTATAGAAGTCTCTCCTTCCTTTCGACTTTCAGAAAAAGGTCTAGCCTCCAATTGAATTTGTTGATTTGGTGATACCTATTCCTGTTCAATTCTTTCCACATTTTATTTTAAAAGAGATCATTCATTAAATGTTACATCTCTACTAATGACTATCTTCTATGACATAGGATCCAACAACATGTATCCTTTCATAGCATAGTCCTACCCAAGAAAGACATAACATCTTGATTTTGGATCTAAATTTGAACGTTGATTTTTAGGAATAACAGCATAGGCATCACAACCAAATATCCTTAAATGTGAATAATCACAAGACTGACATGACAAAACTTCTTCAGGAATTTTACAATTAATTGCTATTGAAGGTGAGCTATTAACTAAATAACAAGCAGTGGACATTGCTTTTGCCCACAACTCCTTTTGCAAGTTAGCATTGTTGATCATGCTTCTAGATCTTTCCATAATAGTCTAATTCATATGTTCAGCAACACCATTTTGCTGAGGAGGATAAACAACATTTCTATGTCTAACAATTCCTTCATCCTTACAGTATTTTTCAAATTCTAGAGAAGTAAATTCACCACCATTGTTAGTTCTTAAACATTTAATTGATTTCCCTGTTCTTTTTTCTACCATTGCTTTAAATTATTTAAAGACATTGAATACATCAACTTTCTTTTTTAACATAAAGACACAATATTTTTGGGAGAAATCATCAATAAATGTTAAGAAATATAAAGCACCTCCATACGATATAACAAGGGATTGTCCCCACAGATTAGAATGAATATAGTCCAAAATTTCTTTACTATTATGACTTCCAGTTTTAAACCTTTATTTACACTGTTTTCCATACACACAATTTTTACATAAATCCAACTTCAAGTATTTCAAATGAGGAAGTAATTTATGGTTTATCAGTACCTAAAGACCTTTCTCACTCATGTGACCCAAACGTTGATGCCATAGGCGAGTACCTTCTTCTTCTTTCTCTCACACAATCATTGCTTCACTGACCTGAGTACTTCCTTTGAGTCTGTAAAGATTTCCGACCTTTTCTACTTTCATAACAACCAGGGCACCTTTTGAGACTTTCAACACTCCATTATGACATGTAAACTTATAACCGTCTGAATCTCACTCCCAAAGAAATCAATTTTTTCTTCAATTCAAGTACATTTCTAACACTAGTTAATGTTCTAATTGTGTTAATAACATTTTAATCCTGACATTTCCCATCCCAACAACCTGACATGATACATTATTACCCATAAACACATAACTACCATTTACAACTTCATATGAAGCAAAGCAATTTCTGTGTGGACACATGTGATGAGAAGCACTGGAGTCTAACAACCAACTTTCAAGATCCTGAGAGACATTACATAAAGGTTAAGTTTCATCTATCATATATAATTCTTCAGTAGATAAACCTTCACCTATCTTACCTAAATCAACCTGATTTTATTCCTTCTTTGGGTTATCATACACTTTCTGTTTCCAACATTCTTTCTTGAGGTGTCCAATTTTATTGCAGTACCAACATTTCACCTTACACTTCTTTCCCTTTGATTTTGACCTAGATGATCTGATGTTCACCCTATGAGTGACACCAGTTAAATATTTATTTAAAAAAAGGTATTACAGATTCATGTGTCAATGTGTGTGTTCTATGTTATTAAGCAACGGATCGATCAAATTGCCAATACACAAACATTTAAATGGAAGACAACAGAGAAATACAGTAAGCAACCACAAAGACACAAGCAATTTTAATAAGGAGTTCACCCTATTCTCCAGGGCTACGTCTCTAGTCCAGCTTTCAGTGGTGCCCTTGTTTTATTGTGTCTTTAAACAGAGAATTACAAAGCAGGGACTCAAGGTGAGTTCTCCTGAAGTAGGTTTGCTTGGCAGGGTGGTTTCTTGGATTTCCCAAGCCACTGGAGTGCACAGACTCTTCTTTTTCCTACCAGCTCTGTGACCTTCTGGTTTACAGTGGAAGGAGCCAAATGTGATGCTCGATCCAGACATATTCCTTTATGGGATGGCTTGAATCTCTCAAGCTCTGGTGCTCGATGCTCCCACTGGTCAGCTCAGCCCTTTGTTGATCTCTGCTTTCGCTTAACTACCTCTTCTCTGGGTTCTGTCTCTCAGTGTTCAACTGTTCCACACTGTGTATTCTGTTTTGTTATTCATGGCTTTTAGCCATTCGAACTCATGCCCGCTCGGTTCCTCTTCCGCCTCTGTTGATTCACCTTTTGCAGTTGCGCTTGGAGTTCCCTGTTTGGTGTCAGCATGAACGCCCAGGGAGTGGCCACATGTCCCCATCTGAATAACGCCAGCCTGCTTGTCAGTTCATTTCCCCAGTTATGTCATGGATGCGTTCTTCCTCCACTGTGGCGATCAAATGGATTCCAAATCCCTTTAGAACGCGGCTTAATTCACTGTCAATTTCGCTTCCTCCATCAAGCGCAATCTCAGCCGTCTGATCTGGGCTCCTCCAGATCCAACGTCATACGCACGCCCCGCGCGGTTGACTTGCTCGACCGATAGCGTGTGATCAATGGTGGTTTTCTCTCCCCTCCGCTGCCATGCATCTATCGTTGAGTGGGATCACTTTGCTCTTCTCCAAAACTGTTTACCGTTTGAGAGTGCCCCGATCAATACCGTTGGTTTTCCAGAGCGGGTCCTGCCTTCGTACGTTAGCGCTTTTTGTTTCTCCGCCCGCAGCTCTCCGGCTCCCAATGCGACCGAGTGCTTAAGGCTCATCCATTTTGGCCCTGTTCGCCCAACAATTCCCTAATCGCGCATCAAAAATCACCTCCTTTTCCCTATCTGGGGCTCCCAGGGGCTACTTTGACCTCCTGCGTAGTCTCCATGGGCCTCAGTCAGCGCGCTTTGATCGAGGTCCTCGTCATTCCATGCTGGCTGCCATTGCCACTGTTTCAGAGTATTTTTTATGTTGTTTTGGGTTCTTTACAGATTTTTTTCGTCCCGATACAGTCATGGTTCTTTGATAGTCTTTTATGGATCCAATTCGGATCACTGGAAGATCCCATTTTTTTTCTCCTCTTTCCTTTGATCATCCTCTAGCTATCATGGCTTCTGGTGCAACTCTTTCAGTACTGGATTTCCTTCACACTTCTTTAGATAAGAGAGCTCCCACAACTGATTCAAATTTCAAAGAATCAGTAGTGCTCAAACAGATTGAAATTACGAAGTGGTCCCATGACTCGGGAAAAGAACACAACAAGGTTATAGCTTTGTATTCTTCCTGAATTTTAACTTCCATATATGATAATTGACATATAAGTGTATTAAAAATATTTAAATGTTTTCCAACTTTTGTACCCTCCTTAATCCCTAGACTGTACAATTTCCTTTTCAAATAAATTCTATTGGTTAACGATTTTTTCATATATAGTTTTTCTAGTTTTTCCCACAAACCTACAACTGTACTCTCTTCAACAATGTTGAAGAGAACTTCAGCCGCTAGGCATAACATGATGGTGCTGAGAGCTTGGACATCTAAGTCCTCCTAGTTCGAATATGTCATGCTAGCAGGTTTCTTATTCACCACGTCTAATGCTTTGTGTAACCCTTGTTGCACCAGAAAATCCCTAACTTTCAGTTTCCATAGAACAAAGTTATACTTGCTGGTGAATTTCTCCACCTTGAACTTTGCATTCGTCATCTTGGCCATTTATTTCCTCCTAGGGTTTCATTCTTTCAATTATGGTTTCTTAAAAAAAAAATTGATTTGTCTTCTTCCAACAAGGGTTTTCAATTTTTTCCACTGCAAAAGAAAAAATTCAAAATTTTGTTCCTTTCCAAAAAAAAAAAATTCCTTCAAATTGACTGAAAAAATCTACAATAATTTTCTAGAAGAATTCCGTTTAATTTCACTTTCCTGGACAAAGAAACCTTCATTCTTCAATGAAACCATTTTCTAGAAAAAAAAATCACAAATCCCCCCCTCCCTTTCTTTTAATTTAATTCACAGATTCATAAAATACTTCAAACCTTGAGATTTCCTCACATACACAGAAATTTATGTATTTGCTTTTTTTCTTTAATCAGCCTTCAGACCGTATGCTCAACAGAATTCAAAAAATGATAAATCGCTTTCCAATCTGTCTGCTCCAAAAACCAAAATTCAAAAAATTATAAGGATACTTCTGATTTTTCTTCAACTTACATATTCAACAATCAATCGATTTCTCCTTTGGCCACCAACGATTTCTCCTTTGCAATGGACTGACGTTTCTCCTTTGCACAGGACTAACCGTTTCACCTCTGCAATGGCCTTTGATTTCACCTCTGCACCGGACCTCCAATTTCTAAATACACAGTCAGGTCTTTTCAATACAGGTTCATCGGCGATAGCTCCTCTTCAAGTGATAGTTCAAAAGAATCTGAGCGATCTTCTTCTCAGCGGCTATATTCCTCCCTTTCTATGGCAACCCCTCTTCAAAAAAAATTGCGGCATTCTTTAACATACACGAGATCAATGTGGGCTCCAATAAAAATTTTTATAATCTGCTCTGTCAGGCGGTGGGCGTGGGTATGGGCATGGGCTGACTATTCCAAGCCCTGACAGTTAATCAACTATGGCTTTTCCAGGACTGCAAAAAATGGCTTCTGGTGTTTCCACGACTGCTTGTCTTTCTTATCGAGGGATAAACTCAACTCAATGCTATGATATCATTTGTTGGTCTGAGTGGTTCATTAAACTAGAAATAAATGAAACTTAATAACTAATTTAGAAACCAAAATATTGACCCAAGTAAACATAGGATTTTATGTGGTAAAACCTTGACAATGTGTCAAGGAAACATCCACGAGGCAAGGGATTGGATCTTTATTAAATCAACAATTATTCTCCATGATACAATAGTTCGAGCATTCATCAGTTTTATAAGAGCCTCTTCCATTACATAACTGTTGTTTCGGTATAAAACTAGCTTGGCAATAACTAATACAGTTTTACACATATTTACATAATTTGTTGTCAAATTTCAACAAACTTTTGTCATGCCTACTTTCTCTTTCGAACCTAGATATTTGAAGCTTTCAGACAAAATCCCAGGGCATGCTTTTCAATCCTTGAATTTGACTTCCATAGGGTTCCACAACACCGCAAGGCCCCATGTGCTACCCCTTTCATATAAGGCCATAATTTCGCAACCCTTCTCACGTTTACCCCCTATTTCTAGGATTTTCTCCATAAATACCTTGGTTTCCTGCAAAATAACCAAGGCATGTTTCTCTATGTTAATCCACTCTTTGAAGTATCTATGTTTCCCTTTGTTGGTAATCCCTATTATATTCCATGAAGCGAGCTTCATTTAAGGGGTTTGATAAGAGGTAAATATCTCCAATAAGGCCATGACTTGACCTAGGTTTATCAACTATTCAACTACAATTTGCAGGTTTTCTCTCGAAGATTTTATTCCTTTTCATTTTACCCCTTTTACTATGGAATTTTTCCCTTTGTCGTTCATGCCCTTCAAGAGCCCTATTCTACTATTTTTAACTTCTCAATAAATTCCTTGACTTTTCCATACATGTAAATATGCACATATAATTCCTTCTGAACTTGAGGAAGATCTAATAGACCCTGTTGCACTAAACTATTGATTAGTGTAACTAAGAATTTCTCTTCCTCCCCCATAGATTCAATTTTCTCTTCAATCATCGTCAAAACCTCACCAATCCCTCGAAAATTAAGAAAGAACTCTGGCTTTGGGTCATCTTCTCGAGTCTTTCTTAGGGAGTTTGTTTGTCGTCATGGTTTTCCAAATTAAATTCTACCATAGTAATGTCCTCTAGTAAGGAAAAATATTTTTCCATATCTTCCAAGACTGCAAAGACATTCTTGTCCTCCATAACCTTTTGTTTCACCTCAGGTTTTTTCACTCTTGTGTTTCTACATATATTCAACACCATTATAAAACCATATGCTATCTATTGATGCCCTATCTCTTGCATCTCATTCTTCCTCAATGGGAATTCCCTAAACAAATGTCCATGTTGATGACAACGATGACACCTGAACGGAACATGCTAATCGTCTAGGGGCTGTGTCCATACCTCATCATGGCATACCAAATCAATGGACTCTAGGAGGGACTAATAAATATTCATATACATGTAGGTTTTAACCCTGTACAGAAATTACCTGCATACGAATTATAAATCACAGAAAAATAAACAACACGAGAGCATAACACATATACACAGAGATTTCCCACTGGATACCAAAACCGAGACTACCAGCTTGATTTTTCATTATGTTCCTTTCAATGTTACAATACATATTTATACATGTTGAAGCATCCAATACCATGGACCGAAAACCATCACGTCCAAAACCATGGACCAAACCATCGCGTCCAAAAAACATGTGCGAAAATCATGCACAAAACCATAGGTGGGTCCGCCCAACCTAACATAGGGTCCAAAACCAAAATTTTCCCGGGCGCTGCCCTGGACCCCGTAGAGTGGGGTTACGGGTACCCCTCATAACCCCCTCGTTGACTAGTAGTGGAAAGAATATAACACAACCCAACAATCTCCCACTTGTTGTTTTCTTTCCACAGGGGGCCACAGGAGAGCTTAGTCATTTTTCCAGCCCTGAAACGCCCATTGTTTCTCTACACCAAGAGAACTTCTCAGAGATCACAGATTTTGTCAATGCATCTGCCGTATTCTTCAAAGTGTCTACCTTTACCAGCAACACCTTTTTGTCTTCTATCATATCCCTCACAAAGTGATACTGAACATCAATGTGCTTTGTCTTTGAATGATATGTGGGGTTCTTTGCCAAGAAAATTGCACTTTCGTTGTCACAGTCTATCCTTATAGCTCCCTGTACTAACCCCATACTTGAACACAATCTCTGCAACCAAACTGCTTCCTTGCTTGCATGAGTGGCTGCCATGTATTCTGCCTCTGTAGTTGATAGTGCCACTACAGATTGTTTCTTACTCATCCAACTGACTGCACCTCCAAATAGGTTAAACACATACCCACTTGTAGATCTTCTCTGATCCAGATCTCCAGCCCAGTCTGCATCAACAAAGCCATGGATATCCAACACTCTGTCCAATCCTGGTCTTCCTTGGTAGCACAAACCATAATCACTAGTGCCACGCAATTACCTGAAAACCCGCTTCACTGCTGTCCAGTGCTCCTTCCCTGGTTTTGACATAAACCTGCTCAATACTCCCACTGCATGTGCAATGTCTGGTCTAGTACAGACCATTGCATACATCAAGCTACCGACTGCACTTGCATATGGAACACGGGACATGTCCTCTTCCTCTTCTTGTGTCTTGGGACACGGTTCAGTAGATAACCTCACACCTACAGGAATAGGAACCTTCACCGGTTTACTATCTTGCATATTAAACCTCTGTAGTATTGTCTCGACATACTTCCTCTGGTTTAACCAGAGCTTCCTCTTTGCCTGATCTCTTTTAATTTCCATGCCCAAAATATAGTTTACAGCACCGAGATCTTTCATGTTGAATTTGGAGAACAATTGGGTCTTCAAATCCTAGATAATTTCTTTGTCATTTCCAACCAGCAACATATCATCCACCTATAAGACCAGATAAATAACACGGTCACCAATTAATTTAAAATACACACAGTGATCTGCTTTGCTTCTGGTGAAGCCAAGTCCCTGTATAAATGTATCAAATTTCTGATACCACATCCTTGGTGACTGTTTTAACCATACAGAGACTTCTTTAACTTGCATACTAGTTCTTTCTTACCCTTCACCGCAAAGCCTTCAGGTTGCTTCATGTAGATTTCCTCTTCCAAATCCCCGTGAAGGAATGCTGTCTTCACATCCATCTGTTCTACCTCAAAATCAAAAGCAGCAGCAACAGATAAAAGTAATCTAATAGAAGTTACCTTGGCAACAGGAGAAAAAATATCACCAAAATCAATTCCCGGCACCTGGGAATAACCTTTTGCTACCAACCGAGCTTTGTATTTTTCCACCTTCCCTTCTGCATTTGTCTTCTTCTTGAACACCCATTTGCTGCCAATGGGTTTCCTTCCAGCCGGCAACTCCACCAGATCCCAAGCCTCATTTTTGTGCAAAGATGCCCTTTCATCAACCATGGCCTCTTTCCAGAGTTTTCCATCCTCTGAATCCACTGCTTCCTTCACAGTTCTGGGATCATCATCAGTAACAGACAAAGCAAAGTTTGAATAGAAAGCAGATGGGCTATACCTTTCCGGCTGCCTTCTTTCTCGAGCTGATCTTCTCACAGCCGGAGTTTGTGGCTCTTCATCTTCTGATTCCTCCTCTGCTACAGAGTCTGATTCTTCCTCCTTTAGTTCAAACTCTATCTTCACAGGTTCCTATGGTTGGACTTCATGTTTAATAACATATTTCACCTCTCTGACCACCACATCTCGACTGTACACAACCTTCCTTGTTACTAGGTTCCAAAGCTTATAACCCTTTAAACCATCCTTATACCCAATAAAGATGCACTTTTCAGATTTACTATCC
>APFE031122194.1:80735-96146 GCA_000404065.3 Pinus taeda
ATTCTAAATCACAGAAAAATAAACAATGCGAGAGCATAACACATAAAACACATATACATAGAGATTTCCCACTGGATCTCAAAATCGGGACAACCAGCTTTATTTTTCGTTATGTTCCTTTCAATGTTACAATACATATTTATACATGCCGAAGCATCCAATACCATGGACCAAAAACAATCACGTCCAAAACCATGGACCGAAAACCATAGGTAGGTTCGCCCAACCTAATATAGAGTCCAAAAAAAAATTCCTGGGGCAGCCGCCCCCCCTCTAATCCCCCAATTCGCTACGTAGGTTAGTCGTGGAAAGAATATAACACAACCCAACAATACACACAAATCCTTGCATAGGACATGTTCCTCCCTCTTCTTGTCACCTCTGATATTTTGACAAAATTATCTATTGAGTTTTTAATACCTTCCAAGATTTTAGGAATCCAAAAGCTACCCAAAAGGGAGTAGAGTCTTACCCATACTGGCGCTGCCAAAAATTATTCCTTATTTGGGTTGTTAAAGAATTCCTCCTAGTGTCTTATATATAGGCCAACATTTTTCATAAATAGGGTCCTCCTTCAAAAACCCTATTTTTATCATCCAAGTTGAAAAAATTAACTGTGAAGAAACCCTTCAAACTCAACCTTAGGTCCACCTCCCTTTTCGGCTATTACTTTTATTGAATCCACCCCTCAATTTCATTTTTTGTCATCCATCCACCCATGAATTTGCATATAAAGGCATAGTCCTTCAGTTTTTTTCCCATGCTCCTCAAAACTTTTGTGGAGATAACAAATTTTAGTTTCTTCTCCACCTTGGGAATGCATCTGCCTCTTAGTCCCATAGGTACCACCACCCCCAAGGATACGAAAACCCACAAAGCCTCTTTTGCTAGTTTTCGGTCACTGTATTTATCTAGAATAGGTTTTAACCCCTCCCTCCCCGACGGGGAATTCATTCTTACATCTTAGAGTCCCCATAATATTTTAGCCACCACAAAACTCAGATCAAGATTCTCACCAAGAATTGGAATTAATTGGAGAACAATAAACCCTAGAACCAACGTCCATTGATCACTCTTACAATTGAAGTTTTGCATGAATACTTAGATACGAGAAAATTAACTTCGTTCTCTTTTATTTAATTATTAAAAGAGTAATTTTTTAAAACGATTAAAAGTTAACGTAAATAAATATTTAACATATATTTATTGAGCAATTATATTTTTATTTAATGTGAAAATGATTGAAATTGTTTATTTCAAAAATAAAATTGCTTCACTTTTCGATAAACAATTATTTTAGTTTATTTATAATTTGTTTGGAATGATTAAAAGTTGAAAATGCATAGATTTGTAACATGTATTTAGTTTAATAAATTGGTTATTGTGTATACAATAATTTAAATAGATTATTATTATTTGTTGTAACTCTACATTACCCCTCCAAAATTGGGTAAGAAGTGATGTGAGTTGGGTGAACAAAGGTGTGGAAACCACCACCTCCCCATGAAGAAGGATTTGTGTGTTAACTTTTTCACCGTTTGATGAGACATGCAATCACGGTGGTTTTAGGAGGTATTTTAGGAATGACAAGATGGGTCATATGGCTATGTAGTTTGACACATGTTCTACATTGTAATTAGTAGAAATATTGCTTTTAGTTATAATGACACTTTTTCAATATTGGCTTATGTTGTCCCACCTTCGTGGCACATTTCTGGGACTTTTAACATATATAATACAGAGTAAATAAATATGATATGGATGGGGCACACTCTCTCTAAATATTCTAAATCTCATAATAGCGATATAGCCAATCAAAATCATCGTGTCTTGATTGTCTAATATTTTAAATCATTTGAACATATAATCGACCCAAGCCAAAGTGGTGGTGTAAAACATATAGGCATTCCAGTGCAACCATTCCCACCTGCAATACTTCATCATCTCAATCGAGTTCCATAAGTGCATAACCTCCTCCCACTTGAGACGAGTTATATTGTGCGAGTTGAGCATTGGTGAGAGGAGTTGAGCATCGATGAGACAAGTTGGTTGTTGATGAGATGAGTGTGCCCAATGGTGTACCAAGATGAGATGAGCATGAGATGAGAACATGAGAACATGAGATGAGTGTGTCTTGGTTATGTTGTTCACTTGAGTACATGATATGAGTGTGTCAGTCACCTTTTTCTTAGTTATTTTGGTTATAGCAAGTGAAAAACATAACCAAGACAAGTTGATCAATTCAAGGAGTAAGTGGGACCCAATGAAGCGAGACAACACTAATATAACACATGGCATGACATGACAGCCAAAGGGTCAACCTAGGTGAATCAATGGGTACCAACCCTTCAAAATACACATGTGGCTTGTATATATACCTTATAGGTGGGGTTGTGTCCTTCCACCCACATATTTTAAGGTAGGATGAGTTTAACTATTAGGAAAAGGGATGGTTTGTTGATGGTGCTAGTGAAGAGCATTAAAGGGCTTGAATTTCGCTTAGGAGCAGGTTTGAGTCTGAGTACATAGTAGGTTTTATATTTAGAGAAGGCAAGTCTACGGGTTTGTCCTACCACCTAACGGGTGGATAGTTTGGGTGGACCCACCTGAGGGGTGACCCGAGTGTACTTTGAAGGTGGTACTTTGGGGAGGTCAGGCAGGGGAGTGTACCGAGTCCTTCTTCCATATGTTTTAATAGTTGTATTATATTATGGGGTTGTTTATAAAATATTTTTGAGGTCACGACCCTCCACCCTATATCATTTGTGTAATTGTCACATAGTTTTATTGTTGGTTCATTTATGATCTCATTATATGGATGTAAATGGATGATGCATGTTATGTTGACGGCACTTGTGATCTTAGTTATTTATAATTTTTCTGCAAGAATTAACTAAACACTTAATAAGTAAATTGTAGAGGCAAAGTCCAGGTTTTGTACTCATAAGTTGGTTGGGTCATTGTTAGGGAAGCACGATGGTGTCGCATGCTCAGAGGAAATAAGGTGCCTTGACTCGTGGAGATGCTCGAGGAGAATGATAAGTGGTCTCTGAGTGGAATTTAGTGTATCGCGTCGAAGATGTGTGATCCCATAGGCATATTTACACTTTCTGATTGATTTCCTATAAGGATTGGTGTCTTGGGGAAGCAAGATGGTCAATGACACATGTTATGCTATGTGGACTTGGATATTAATTGGAGGACAATTCAAGAAATTGTATAATGGGTGCTTTACACAACTTTATGAGGGCAGAGTTGGCACAAGAGCTTGGGGTGCATGTTACTGCAAGAAATCCAATAATAAAAGCATTGAACTCCAAGGCTAGAATAATGAAGGAATTGGTTATAGATATACTAGTTCAAATTGAGATTTAGAATGGATCTCTTGATTTCATTGCGCTAAGAGGCACTCTCTAGACCAATATAGGAGTGATGTGTAGGAGCAATGTAAGAAATTTTGTAAACATTTTCACATGTCGGCTTGATATGTTGAATTTATATTGATATATCCAATTTATAATACATAAAGGATTGGAAAACATTTGCATGTCGATTAAAATTAATATAGACCCCAGTATGGGGGAGATGTTATAGTGTTCGTAAAAAGTTAAAAGTAATAAATATAATAAAATTCAATTTGTTACATTGTAATTTTGTTTTTATTAATAAAATTATAAATAATTTTGTAGATAAAAGAAAACCATAATATATATAATATAATATTATATAATATAAATATATATAACTTATATAAGTAGCAA
The DNA here is from genome assembly GCA_000404065.3 of Pinus taeda. NCBI lineage: Eukaryota > Viridiplantae > Streptophyta > Pinopsida > Pinales > Pinaceae > Pinus > Pinus taeda. The sequence continues at coordinate 84,497 of APFE031122194.1, forward strand.
TAATATAAATTAATATCAATTTTACTTTATAAAAATAAGAAAATAATGATTCTCGAACCATATGTTTTCCATAGATATTATTAACTTGTAAATAGACATTGTTACAATACCATGGGTCTTCAATACAATATGCCCATAAACCATGTTTCATTTCACAATCAAAAATATTTTATAAATATTTTATTGAATTTAATTTTATAAACATTTTTTTAATTAAATATAAAAGAAAAAAAAAATTATAATTACTTTTGAGATATATCTACATCTCTATCACATTAAAATATATTTCATATAAATAGTAGCTATAAATTAAGATCCATTTTACCATATGAATTAAAATAGTAATTTTGTAACCATATTTAAATTTCATTAATAAACACATAAAAACTTAATACTTAAAATATAAAAAGATATTTAACCATGGATATTGACCCCCACTCTACCATGGATATAATTAATCATACCATACCATGGTCCAATATGATGGCTTGTCAATACCACATACCCAAAAACCATCTCTTATTTCGCAATCAAAATAATACTTACAATATAACAAGATTTTAAACCATGGATGCTCACCCCGCTTTACCATGGATATTATTAACCATACCATTATATGGACCAATACCATGGCTCATCAATACCACATGCCAAAAAACCGCCTCTCATTTCACAATCAAAATATTTTGTAAATATGTATAATTTTTTTTAATTTTATTTTATTACATTTTTGGGCCAAGAGGCACTCTCTTTCATGGCCACATGCTAGTGGTGACTTCCAACCACACATGAGCATTGTGCGCCATCGCCTAAATTTTTCGTTTCACTACTACTCAAGTTTACGAACTACGCTTATCACCAATAGTTAGCCAATTTTGTGTTCAAGTGTTCTCTTACTTCAATAGTGAAGCGGAAATCAACATTCATTCAAGTTATTTTATCTTATGTTACATAGCGGAAATAAACACAATGTACAACAATGATGTACACATAAACATAAGGGATGGGAAACTCCCAATCAAGTTTGCCCAATCACTTATAAAATTTTGCAATTATTTTACAAATTACGATCTATAAAATTCAAAGCGTGCAGCAATTTTCCCACGGTTCACCATTTGTGCAACCTGTCGTGCAGGTCTACCTAATTCCTGAATGTACCGTGCGACCTTTCGCAACTCTGCCAAGTATGCTCTAAACGTTCATTGCCCCTTCGTACAACCTGTAGTGGTCTGTCGTGTAGCGTCTGCATTATTCACCTAACTCATGCAGGTGTGTTCTGTTCCATAGTCGTGTTCCGCAACCATGCGACATTCTTCCCTGACTATCGTTCAACCTGTCGTATGATGACCTGACTCCTATTCAGCCTGCACTACAATCCACACTAAAATTGTCATAAGAAACCTCGATTTTTGACCCACCAAAATCGACCTTTAGAACTCACCCAACCTACCCACCCTTCGGGCGCATGCCCAGGTTGCCCTTCTACCTGCGGTTTCGGTTTACATCTTTAGTTTCCCTTTTCCTTCGGTTATCTTTATTTCACCCTTCGCCTTGCCTTCTGAAATGCTAGGCCAAATTAGATGATCCTCCAACGAATACCAGCCTTTCCAATTTATATGCTTGCCTTCAGTTGGGTGGACTGACCTTACGTTCAGTCGGCTGGGCACCCTCGCTTGTCTGCACATGCTCAGCCATCGCACATTTCGGTCACCCATCTCTTTCACACGCCAATATTGCCTCTACACGTCCATCACACTCCTCTTGACCGCACGCCCATCACATGCCCACTGCATGTTGTTTCCATCGTGTTGGGCAGGCGCCTACCACTACAACGCACCCAACTTCTCATCACACATTTTCGGTTAAATGTGCCTAGGTGATTCACCCCTCTATTATTTGTGCATGCCCCTTCAACTTGCCGATGTGTGTTCAATTAAACACGCTCGTCACCTGAGTTTGATTTTTTGACTCTCCACGAGTTAGTGGGTCATCACGGGCGCTCGTCCAACTCGAGGCCCTAACATCCCCCTCCACTTTTAAAAGTTTGTCGCCCTCGACAACACCATATCGAAAAACTCCATCACCAAGACCAAATGTCGCAAAGTGTCACTAATTCCAACGTCAATCTTCCTTGTTGCATGAACTCTCCACCCTCATCACATGAACCTCCATCAAATTCCATGACTCTATGTTGGAAAGACTCCTCAATCCATAGTTATCAACCACAACTCGTCGCAATGCTGCAACGCATATCATGTTAATCCACCATGTATCTTCATAATGTGAATTACTACTACAATACTCCAACTCAGCGTAAACATATCTCAACACACTTCCAAACCCCATGAATCAAACTATTTGGGTAGCTAATCCAACCATCATTCACAAACCATGAGAATGCACCTCCTCATGCCTTCATCAATTGTTTCTCCAACATTTTGTCACATATCCAACTCGATCGAGAACTCTCTCCATATCCATGTATCAATGTGCCATATCCAGGTCCATGAATAAGTCTCCATCTCATCTGCAATATGCTTCCCATCAATGTTGTCAAAGTGGCAAGACTTCACTTGCCTCATTGTCTCGTCCATGTGTTTCCCATTGTCATAAAGTAATTAGCCTCCATGTCCATAAAAGATGGCTAAGTTCAAACAACTCAACCCATGCCCAAGTGCTCCCACCTAGGCACCTCCATTGCTGCAACACCATCCAAATCCAAGGTGTCTCCTCCTATCATATCCATCAATTCACTCCTTATGAACATATCCCATACTATGTCCAAGGTATGCGTCCCATACCGCATCAAAGCCAAGTACCAAATTTATTTCATCTTCCTGATGAACAAGATACTCCAAGACCAACATAGTATGAAGTTTTCATTGGTTGCAACTCTCTCAAGTCATCATAACCTCTTATGAATCATCTCCATCCAACGCTCTGACAAGTGTACTTGACATGGTTGCAAATTCCATCAAAATTTTCCTTTTCCCTCTCTGTCGTATGAGTACCCTCATAGGCTGACCATATCTCCTCTCAAATCGATGTCCAAGACTTTAGCTGCCCAACTCGTCCATTCTAGCAGACCCAACACACTTTAGTCATCACATCGTTGCCTCTGTTTAGTTTAGTGCCCCCGGTCACTCTACCCTGATATCATATCGCAGGTCTCTTCCTTCTTTGATTTCTCTCCCACTAAAGGTATGCCTAAGCCTGCCTCTTGGCCTCAACGAAATTGCATATCCTATTTACTTCGGTGTGCCCTCCCTTTATTTTTTCCACGAGTCATGTCAGGCACTTAACCAATTCACACTTATTGAATTCTCCATTTGGATGAGCATGACTCACCAATCACAAAGTTTATAATGTTCCACCCTTGTCACGGGCATCTGCACCTTCTGCTTTAAAGTCACAAACTGCCCAGACAAGTTCTACCACACAATTTTCCTTGCTGCCCCAATGCACAAGGTATCATCGTAATCTTCCAAGGAAAGACTTCCCATCACATTGGAAAACAAATACTCTCTTTGCCCATCCTCCAAAATATCCAATGAAACATAAGTCACTTCAATACTTACATCTTCATGAGGTCTTTCCATGTGAGTGCCTCCTTTCTTCAATAGCTGCAATGTGCATGAATATGGTCCAACTTGGGCAAGTGTCATCACACCAAGTTCTTCCTATTCTGTTGGCACATCTGCAACATCCTATTCACATATCAAAACTTCGTCTTCCTTATCACAATCAACAACTTCATCCTGGCCCATTACCCAACCAAGTCGAAGAAGCTCTCCTTTAACATTTTCCTCCAAGACTTCAAGTTCAGTTCGAATTCCTAGTTTATCTTCCTTCATGCATTTCAACTTGTACAAGGTCTGCACAAGTCTCTCACAACACTCTTCCATCGTTCAGCTTGGCCCTGACCCTGACATGCCTTTGCCTCTACTAAACTTCAATACTTCAAATCTGTAAAGCCCTCTTTCTGCAAAACGGGCTCTGATACCATTTGTCACAGTCCCACACTAGTGGTGACTTCCAACCACATGTGAGCACGGTGCAACACCTCCTCACTTTTTCATTTCACTGCTACTCAAGTTTACGAACTACACCTTTCACAAACACTTAGTCAAATTTTCATTTAAGTTTTCTCTTACTTCAATAACGTAGTGGAAATCAACATTCATTCAAGTTCATTTATCTTATGTTACGCTGCGGAAATAAACGCAATGTACAACAACAATGTATACATAAACATAAGGGAGGGGCAGCTCCCAATCAAGTCTGCCCAATCACTTATAAAATTTTGCAATTATTTTACAAGTTAAAATTTATAAAATTCCAAGTGTGTAGCAATCTGCCCATGGTTCACCAGTCGTGCAACCTACCATGTAGGCCTGCCTAACTCCTTCTTGTACTGTGCAGTCTTCCGCAACTCTGTCAATTCTTCTCTAAACATTCACTACCCCTTCGTGCAATGCGTAGCGACTTGTCATACAATGTCCACACTGTTCACCTGACTCGTGAAGTTGTGTTCCGTTCCATAGTAGTGTTCCCCAGTTATGTTTTGCAGTCATGCAACGTTCTGCCCCGACTATCGTTCAACCTGTTGCACTGCAACCTAACCCCTATTCAGCCTCCACTGTAATTCTCATAGGAACCCCAATTTTCGGCTCACCAAACTCACCCATCCTACCTACCCTGCGAGTGCATTCCCAACTCGTCCTTCTACCTGCAATTTCGGTCTGCATCTTCGGTTGTCATGTAGTTATATTTACTTTTACCTTCACCCTGCCTTTTGAAATTCTTAGCCAAATTGGATGATCCTCCAACGAATGTCATCCTTACCAATTTTTACGATTGCTTACCCGTTCCTTTTGCCAAGGGTCACAACCCTTCGTGTTGGGCTTGGGTAAGCTTGAACGTGTCTTGCCCAGCCAACTGGTCTGCACACTCAACCACACCCTTTCACTTTTTCATGTTGTGGTTTGACCATTAGTTTAGTTGGGTGGGCGTCCTTGCTCGTCCGCACGCGCCCACCCATTGCACATCCTCGTCGCCCATCTCGTCTACACACCCATGTTGCCTCCACATGCCGTTCACACTCCTCTCGACCGCACACTCATGGCATGGCCGCTACATGTCATGTCCATTGTGTTAGGTGGGCGTCCGTCGCTACAATGCACCTGCCTTCCCATCACACATTTTTGGTTAAACGTATTCGGGTGACTCACCCCTCAGTTATGTGCGCAAACCCCTTTGACCCGTCCATATGCGTTTGTTTAAACACACTCATCACCCAAGTTTAGTTTTTTGACTCTCCATGAATTGGTGCATTGTCACGGGTGCTCGTCCAACTTGAGGCCCTAACACTCTCCATCCCAGTGTGGAAGAAATATTGTAATGTCCTATTATATTATGTTATCTCAATATTTTGACACAATCAAGTTACATAAAAATAAAATTATTAATTATAACATTTTGACTTTGTGAAATTACATACAAATAAAAATTAAATGAAAAAAATAATATTAATAATTAAACTAGCATCGATCCATCTTAACTTCAGATCTATCAACCTCTAAGAGGGATCAAATCTCTCGAGGTACAAACCTTTGCACCTCAAGATATTTAATCCCTCTCGGTGCTTGATAGATTCAGAGTTAAGATGGATCTAGGCTGGTAGTGATCTCAATGGAGGATTTTGTTGCAATTTTTTGACAAGACTTTCTTAGAGGTCACAGGATTGTGATCGCACCATGGTTGGATGAGATCTTTATAGTTGCTGATGTGGAGGTGTGAACTTTGCATACTTCCAGAAGGATGACATGCGCAAAGGTGCAGTTAGTGTCTAAATTGAGTATGAAGAGGTCAACATGACTGTATATAGAGATATATGTTGTGGAGATTGTAGTTGATGAGGGAGCATGGATTTTTATTCCAACAAATTTTGATGTACTATAGACATTCATATCGAATGCTAGATGATTTTCCAAAAGTATTCCCATATAGGTGCAAATTTGACCACCATATTGAGCTCGATCCATGAAAAAAACCACTGTCCTGAGCTCCATATAGATTGTTAGGACCAACACTAGAGGAGTTGAAGTGCCATCTATAGGATTTGGTTGAGGTAGCTTTCATTCATCCTTCACAGTCTCCCTATGGTGCCCCAATAATATCTTAGAAGAAGAAGGATACTTAAGAACTAAGCATGTGTCTAGACTATAGAGATTTAAATAAGTAGATGATTAAGAACATATATCCACTTCCGATTGCAGTAGATTGCTTTGATAATTTGGTTAATTATGAGGTATTTTTGAAGCTTTAATTGAGATAGGGTTACTATCAAGTAAAAATTGCATAGGGTGATGTGGCAAAGATAACTACGATAATGAGGTATGGGAATTTTGAGTTCCTAGTGATGCTTTTGGGTTGTGTTATGTCCTTGCTACATTTTGTACTTCGATGAATGATATTCTTCATCCATTTATGGATTCGTTTGTGGTGGTGTAATTTGAAGACATCATGGTGTACAATAATAGTATGGAGGAGAATAAGAAAAACTTGGAACTATTTTTCAAGATGGTGATATCTCTCATGTTGAAGCTCATAAATAATTGTCATTCATGCAAAACAATCACATATGCACAGCCAGTCTAGATTAGTACAACACAATATCACAAATAGGTCGAATCATACCTAAATATCATAACCCTAACCATCTACATAGGCCAATCCAAATTGGCACGATGCATATAGCATTAAGATCTTAAATGAAATAACCATAATCATCATGTGTATGACCGTAATGCATATAACAACAAGTTTCTACCATTTTGAATATCCAACACATATGCATATGCCCACACTAATTAATTAGAATCTATCATGTATTTAACCATAACATCGATAGGATGGAAGGCATATACATAACCATAATTCATATAATAACCATTAGCCAACATGCATGCATACCCACCATACAAACCTATATGTCGATCTGCTCTTACCACGAAGTCTAGTGCTGCAACTTCAGTTTGATGATCTGCATCTCCTTCTCTATCTCAACCAACACATTAGCATCATAACATACCAATAGCATCATGATGACCTAGTTGCATAAATGACATCACAATGCATGTCTCACCTACTATACATGCATAACGATAACCATGACAATGCATGCATAACAACATATAGACATTGACATGCATAATGCATATACAACCAACATGCATTCATGACAAACACATCCTACATGGAAACACAAAGGAAACAATGACCACCACCATGCATACACAACAAATGCATAGTCCACAAAAATAAATAACACATATGCAACTGACATGCATGCATGAAAACCACATTTCACTCATCCAATCCAAGTGTTGAACCATGCTTTGGTACCACTCTGTAACACCCTCCTCCCATATTTACCCAAGTTAACCGGTCTGTTGGGGTAAACATGTGATGAGAGGCTACTATGATCTGATTCAACTCCCCATATACAATTATGGAAGTGGAATCGACAAAACTCAACCAACCTGACCTTCTACACATGCTATAGAACCTCCAGGAGCCAACCAACCTTCCTAGGTGACCATCCCCTGAGGCAACCTAACATATTTCTAACCTAGAGGCTCAGTTGCTCTCATGACATGAGCATGCATGCGACTGGGGCCCTCCATTCACTCTCACAACAAGGGCATGTAAGTGACTGGGGTGTTTTTCACCTAGTTCAGAGCCAATGACCCCAGATTTTGTGCCACTTTTTCGGGGCCAAGACTCGGGCCACTTCCCAAAACTTCATGAAACTTCCAGAAATGAAAAGTAACATTGCAAAAAATGACAAAAATGCAAATAGTTGAACAAAAACTTGACTGGATCCCTACTAGCCATGACATACATTTCGTCAAACATGTCACAAATATGCATTCTATAGGTCATAACAAAATATTTGAGCATAGGGATATCACATTTATTTGAGAATTGATAAGAAGCATTGATGCCTTATCACATTATCTGAATTATCATCTATTAGGTCATATATTCATTTTTCATTCATTTACAAATCAAAACATGATGAGAGCCATACATCATCACTCTCATAAAAATACTTATAACCAACATATAAACAACATAAATAATGAAGATACAACAACCATAAAAACCAGTACACTTATACATGAAATACAAAGAAGAAGGAACTCTTATTAATGAATGCAAAAGACAACCAGGTTTAGGAATTCCACAAGCCACCTAACCATAGATTAGCTAAACCAAATAGTTATTTTAGCCAATCACCCCCGTGCCATATTCCAAGACCAAAAAAAAAAAAAACCAAAGGAACATGGATGCCCCTAGATTTCTCCACCTACACCGTAAGGAATTTTATTGTCTCCTAGTCTCTAGGCTTTACAACAATCCATTGTATGATTCATGGATCTCTAGGCCATAATCGAGACACCACCCTCTAGGCTTTACTGTATATCCTGCCATTCATCGGCTAAGGATTCCTAGGCCTGATCAAGGGCACCCACCTCTATGTTTTACCGTATATCCCACCATTCACTAGTTGAGGATTCTTGGGCCCACCGAGACAACACAAAATCCAGCTTTACTAGAACCCACAATCTAGTTCAAGGGTTACTAGGCCAAGGCTTTATTGCAATCCATAGTCCAGTTCAGGGATCACTAGGCCATGTGTTCTTCCTTTCAGAGGTCCACCTCACTCAGTTTCAAATCCATAAGGAAATCCAACTCCACCAAAACATGAGAAACCATCGCACCAAGGCTATTCCCAAATGGAAAGGCTAGGTTAAAAAACACTGTCGCACCTGGAAAAACCCATGCCAATGATAGAAAGAGAACCAAGAACACGCATGCATAATCATGCATGCCAAAACTAGCAAGGAAATCACACATGCAAATAAATACCTGTAAATAATCTCGTTGTAGCTGTTAGATCCTGCTCTTCCTTGCTTGATCCTTGCTTTATTTTTCCTTATTTGATTTTCTTGATCCAATGTTGAAGTGCTCCAAGAAAACTCTGAGTGTCCAAGAGTGTGTGAGAGAGAGAGAGAGATAATAAAGAGAGAGATCCAAAAATGAACTGACAAAATGTTACCAACTGATCCTCAGAAGCCTTGTTATTAATGAGGCCTCTATTTTCTTTAGTTTCCGTTATTTTCCTCCTCACATGCATCCTGTGACCTTTCACCTTTCTTTTCTCTTAATTTTCTTTATTTTCCACTAGGATATTTTTCCCACTAAGATATTTTCCCAACATTCAGCTTAGAATATGTGTCCCATGACCTTCGTCTTGTATTTTTTTACATGAATTTTTACCAGGGTTGTTACAAGGGTATCCTTATAAGAATTTGGGTTTGAGGAATCTGATGAGTCCCCGAGGATACAAATTCATCTCACACTCAACTCCAATGTGCATGGTTCCTCGTGAGCCCTTTTATGGACCAGGAGATAAGTTTTTGAAGCATGAGTATGCAAATGAAGATGCTACTAGTGATAGTATGTAGAGGGTCCTAAAATCCTTGAAGATGCAACACATTGTCCATAGGGTTTCCCGGGTGTTCTAAAGAAGATTGATGTTGGGAAAGCTGCTACTGAGAAGTTTGAGCCCATTGCCACTAGTGAGAAGGTTGAGCATGTCACCGCTTTGAGCCCCTTTCAAATCTTGATCTAATTGATTTCTAGGAATTCAATGTTTTTTTGGGTTAGATCTACGGATCTGGTAGAAGACCTCATGCTATCGTTGGAACTCAAAAGATTGCTACCCTCTAGAGTACAATGCCTTCTTTTCAAAGGTAAGCAAATGGAAAATATCTTTCCTCTCTCGGTTTATAATATATGAAGGGATGCCATAGTTTTCTTGGCTCCTTGACAGTGCGGGAGAGCTTTGGGAAATCCTTCCTCTTCCCAAGTTTTCTCTTACTAAGATGTGATCTGAAACCAGGTTCCCCAAAGTGAAAAGCCACCTCAGGAAAGACAACTCAGGACCAAGTTGCTCCAAAATATTTTATAGTAGACAAAGCTGAGGATGTTCCTTCAGTGGAAATCACCCATATCTGGGTGGAATCTACAAGTTGTTAGCAAGTAATAGCCTCATTTGTTGCTTCAATGTGTTATGGCCACGTACAACAAACCTTTACCAATGGGTCCACTCAACTTGGACCAAGGTATGTTGAGTCCTCTTCTATTCCAAGGGTTTCTTCATCCTCATTTTTGAGGGGGGTGTGCATTATCATAATGTTCTTTCCAAGGGGCCTTGGTTTTGGGGAAAATTTGGGCTCTTCCTGACCCCTTAATTCCCATATTTTAACTCCTCCACAGTTGTGATCACAAAGCTACCTATCTGGGTTAGGATCCTAAATTTTCCAACCCATCTATGGAATTCTTCAGTTCTTCTGGATATTGCAAACACCTTGGGTCATTTTCTGAAATAAGATCCCTCGCAAGGCCAATGTGGAGTCTTCACCTATGGTAGGATTTGTGTAAAACTCAACATCAACAAAGGCTTGCCTGACAAAATTAACTTAAATATAGGTGATTTTCATTGGACCCAACATCTGGACTACGAGAACGTTGCTTTTCGATGTCGACTTTGTCATCAAACAAGTCATCTTCAGAACTCTTGTTCTAAAAAACAAGTTAAATGAAAGTCCGGATCTAAAGCATGGAAGCCATGCAACCCGCCTCCTTGAGAAGAGGAGAATTCATCTTCCTCGGATCGAGAAGATGACGAGTCTAATGATGACCTGCTCCCATCGAACAAGGCCCATTTTTAAGATCTTGAAAAGCCTTGTGAAGGAGGTCAGAAGATTGAAGTTTTGTCAGCCAAAAGAGAAGAACTCTGTAATAATGCCCTAATGAGTGCCATGAAGCATGCCCATGAATCAGCCTTGTTGCGGAGGTAAATCCCCTGTGCGGACAGAGGTGGATCCCACTAGCCCCAAAGGGGTCTAGCAACAATCAATCACGCTGCATGCAAGTTTCTAGCTATATAGTTTAAAAGTCGATCTAGGAGACCAACTTGGGATCCAACGCTTGTTTGTTGTGGGGGAAGTGTCACTTCTATCCTCTATCTCCGGCCGGTCACTATTCGCACATAGATACCTGCACAAGTGAAGAATAAACCACAACAAGCATAAAATCCAAAAACATACAGCTATGTACCAGTCCAAGCAAGATACAATTCACATATCACCGATGTAACACATGAATGAAACCATAATGACAGTCGCTTTGCATTAAAAGAAATGAGAGAAGAGATTACAACCACTTAAGGCTTGACACTGTAACACTCCTCTAGCTGGGTGGGCAGTCAGTCCGGCACGTCTTGCAAAATCACTTTCTCTCTCAACAATCCGGCAGCATAACCTTACTTTCAACTTTTAGCTCAAAAAACTATCTCTCTCACACTAGCTTGTTTGCTCTTTTGCTTTAGCCTCCAAAAAACTCACTAGCTAGCCTGTTCATTATGGGGAGACAGGATTTTATAGATAATGGGAGAGGAGATATACATTGTATGTGGACACATTCTGAGTTTTGGAATTGTCTCATAATAGCCATTGCCTTGGATAGAAAAGCCGAAACCCGGATGCTTTTGTGGGATTTTTCCTTCAGGGAACTG
>APFE031122199.1:10280-20846 GCA_000404065.3 Pinus taeda
GAACAATTCTTGGATGATAGAAATGACAAGACCTCCTTTCTATATATAGGAGTCTAAGGGGTCATAATATAATCAGAGATGACATAACAATAATAATGTAAGGGCACAATAATAACAATAGTGGGCTGCTATGGGGTACAATAATAACAATATGGGGACTACATGGGCACAATAATATATTAAGGGGATTGTACTAATAACAATAAGGGGTTAAAATAGTAGTATAGGGACCTAACAGATGGTGACTCCATTCAAACTGTGCAATGCTCCAGCGACGTTTATGAGGGTAATGAATGACTTATTTTGGCCATTTCTTGATAATTTTGTTCTTGTGTATCTGGAAAATATTCTTGTGTGCAATAGGACATGGGAGGAACACATGTGTCACATAAATAAAGTGCTTGATGTTATGAAGAAAGAGAAATTATATTTGAAACTGTCAAAGTGTGAGTTTCGAAAGACTTCTCTGATTTATTTAGACCATATTGTCGGTAATGGGAAATTAAGGATAGATCCCTCTAAAGTGGAGGTGATAATGAAGTGACCTGAGCCCACGAATTTCACAGAAGTCTGGAGTTTTTTGGGTGTGGTGTAGTATTGGAGAAGGTTCATAGCGAACTTTTCCATTATCGCAGCCCCCTTGCACGCCTTGACTAGTGTGAAGTAGGCCTTTCAGTGGGGAGGAAAACAATAGAAATCCTTCATCACACTAAAAGAGAATATCAACATGACCCTAGTGTTAGCCTTACTAGACCTTCAACAGTCTTTCGAAATTTAAACAGATGCCAAGGGATATGCTATGAGTGTTTTATTGATGCAGCAAAAAAATTTGTTTGTTACCACTCAGAGAATTTCTCCCAAGCTGTTGTGAATTATCCTACATATGACCGAGAGTTGTATGCCTTGGTCCAGAATGTAAAGAAGTTGAAACACTATTTGATAGGCAAGGAGACCATCATCCACATGAATCATCATCCCTTGTAGTATCTTCAGTCATAGACCAAGCTTCAGCAAGCTCGTCACTTCAGATGGATGGGATTCCTCCAACAGTTTCATTTGGTAATAAAATATAAGAGGGGTGCCAACAACAAAGTAGCAGATATGCTTTCTCACCCTCCTATTTCTGCATCTGTAGTTATGAAAAATGTTTCTTTGTCATTAGAAATTTATGTTGAACAATATGCTAACGATAATGATTTTAAAGAAATATATGCAAAACTGACTCGTGGATCGCAGGTGAGAAATTATTACTTGCAGGGAAATCTATTGTACCACCTTGAAAAATGTGTATGCTCAATAATGAAAGGGTTCATGTAATTCGAGAGGCTCATATCTCTTTGGTGTCTGGTCATTTTGGCATTGAGAAAACTTTATGTCATTTATAGAGGTTTTGTTTTTGGCCTCATATGAAAAAAATTGACTCGCTTTGTAAAGGGTTGTTTGTTGTGTTCTGTTTCAAAGCCATCTAATAGAAAACTTGGGCTCTACTCACCGCTCCCTATTTCAAGTCGACCATGTGAAAGTGTTTTTGTGGAATTTATAGAAGGTTTACCGATGTCTAGGAAAGGTCACGACTATTTGTATGTCGTTGTGGATAGGTTTAGGAAAATGTGTACTTTAATGCCTTGTAAAAAGCAGGTCACTGCTGAGTAGACTGCTTTTCTTTTCTTTCAGCATCTTTGGGTCCATTTTGGGTTGCTCACATCTATTGTCTCAAATCGAGACTCCCACTTCCTTGGGGAGTTTTGGACTAGCTTGTGGATAATGATGGACACCAAGCTGAAAAGAAGTACAACATTTCATCCACAAACCGATGGATAGACGAAGGTTGTCAACCACATCGTGGTGCACTTGTTGCGAGGCTATTGTGGGAAGCATCCTAAGTTGTGGGATGAACAACTTCCTTATGTGCAGAATGTGTACAATCGAGCAACACATTCATCTACACAAAGCTCACTGTTTGAGACATGTTTTGGATATCTACCCAAAGATCCCTTGGACATGGTATTTGGGAAAGAGGAGGATGGAAATGGATGAGATGATAGGGACAAAGCGCAAAAGTTCATTTAGCGGATATAGGTAATTCATTAGGCAGTGTAGGATTAGTTGGAGATGAGTCAAGCTTGGTATAAAGTTCGACATGATAAGCATAGAGTTGACCATCAGTTTAAAGTTGGGGACAAGGTATGGCTCCATATTGGCAAAGGTATGATGAAGAGAGAAGGGAAGAAACTGAGACTCATTAGATATGGTCCCTTAACCATATTGGAAAATATTGGAGACAATGCTTTTCGTCTTAACTTGCCTGCTTATATGTAAATGTACTCCGTGGTAAATGTGGAAAACTTGAAGCTTTATGAACCTCCATTGATTATGGATACTGAGGAGGTTGCATAGATTCCTACAGTGGATGATTTTGCACCTGAGTATCTAAATGATTTTACCGAAGAGATCATACTCAACTGGAGGACCATAACTTCACAATGGGGAGCTGTGGAGTAAATCTGTGTTGGGTTCAAAGGAATGCATCCAAGAAAAGCTCAATGGATGGAGAAGGAACAAGTGAGGGAGAAATTTCCTCACTTACCAATTGACTAAAAAGTCTTTTGGTGGTCCAAAATCTCTTATTGGGGAGGATTGATCGAGGTGGATCTTTAGAAAAGTACCATTGGCATGACAAAAAGGCTCAAAAATCAAAGTGGAAGAATCTGGATAAGATTATCATCAAATCAAAGTTCTTGTCATCCTGATTCCAACGGTGTGAACGCCACTCAAATCTAAGCTTAGATGACAAAGTTAGAGCAAGTCAAAGTTTAAGTTTGACTTGTTTAGGCAACAGGGAAAAGATGACATGGCATAGTTTTATTGAATAAGGGAGCACCACATGGAAGGATGCCTCTAGACCTGGCATACCGCATATCAGCAAAAAGGAGCGCTTAAGGAAGAATCGACCCCTGTGTTCCTGGTTGCGATTGCGATATCGCATATCGCAGGTCGGAGGAGTTACAAATCGACCCTAATAGGACTTAGTTGTTATGTGATATACATCACATATCACAATCGCACGAAAAGGTGCTTGCGATGTGGTCTGGGGGAAAGTTTCGGTTATGATTTCACACTGGGCACCGATTGTGATACTGCGATAAGTGGCCCAAACACAATATACTATATATTATGCTTAATACACCCGACGGGTCTATAGATGTTGGAATGTGCTAGATCAGTGTGCCAAGGGTTTCACACCGATTGCAACAGTGCGATGCGAGAGCTGGATGCGAGACATTATGGGATACGGTGAATACTCCTGTTGGATCCATAGATATCACATGATGCCTTTGTCCGGGCTTAGATTGTTTGCCAATAAGCTGGAACCACCGATACCCATGTGCTATTGTAATGAGTTGTTTTATTAGACATTGGATTTTCTATTGCGGAAGGGTTGTTGCCATGAATCCTTCCACTTTCTAACCTTGGGTATTATGTTGGAAATGCCCCGATTTTGAGGGATTCTGCCATGATCTTATATATATGACTATTTTGTCGGAGAAAGGTAGGGAGGACTGGCCAAAACTCATATTCTATTGTATACACAGACCTTGACCTCTGGTAGTAGGCTGAAATCTCACCTTGAGTAGCATGGAGGTTCCAAGAAGGTTCCAAAAAGCCCGATTATCCAAAGTGGGAGTTTGGATAGGAATTTTTTCACTATTTTTTGCCAGGAGTTTAGTGGTTCTGTCTGTTTTCAAAAGTGGGATCTCCATTCTCTACCCATCTATCAGCTTGGAGGTATAAGGGTTGAAATTGCTTGTTGTTGTACTTTTATCTCTTTTATGCCACTAATAAGAAGAAGGCCTCCCCACTATTGACCAGTGCCTGGAGACATAGTCCAAATTAGATGAACTACGTAATAAAATCATTGTGTCATGTTTTTTGTGTTCTTCTGATTATTTACACATTGTTTATATGCTTTTAAGTTCCATGGTTAATTAGCTCTGTTATATGTAATTTTGATGCATTTGTAAGTAAAAGATCTTGGATCAACAAGGAAGCCAAAAACTAGTGTTATAAATTTCAATCTTTTAACATTAAATACCATGCAGATATACAAAGAATGTCCACTCAACTACTATGTGGAGTTGTGTATGATGACATTGGATCATCATTTGTTAAACCAAAAGTCATTGAGCAGCAACAAGATAGGTCGTTGTATGGGAATGCGTGTTTGTTGTCATTTTTGTGGGGGCGCTCGTGGCATGGTTCTTCCATTAAAGAAGAACTCGTTAATGTACTTTTTTCCCTAACCTGAAAATATTGGGTTCTCTTGTATGGGTGACAAGTATATGGACAAATGTGATATATTCCATGTATGTTGAGAAATGTAATATTTGCATGGTTCATGAATAAATAATTTAATGTTGTTGAGGTTATAAATATTTTCTTTTGTGTTATTTTACCATGTTAGTGATTTGGATTTTATAATGCATTAAGGCAATTATGTCTAGATTTAAAGTTTAAATTAGTGAAGGGGCCTAAAAATGTTGACATTAATGTGAAAATGTTTTAGTTTTGTGAGTTAAAACACAACACCTGGCAACCTTCATCGCCCTCTTTCATGTTTTTTATTGGAATTGGAAAATTATGCTCAAATTATAAGCAAGAAAACAATATTAAAAACATTAAATCCAATGACTTTCAGATCCATAAAATTGAACAGAATGTGGGGATTACACTATACATTTAAGCCTTATTTTTAATTTTTTTCACAACTATTACATTCATAAATCATAATTTTATCTATCAAATACAGGCTTATACTCACCTTCAAGTTGACAATCCAATTT
This sequence comes from Pinus taeda, assembly GCA_000404065.3. Taxonomy (NCBI): domain Eukaryota; kingdom Viridiplantae; phylum Streptophyta; class Pinopsida; order Pinales; family Pinaceae; genus Pinus; species Pinus taeda. The sequence goes on from APFE031122199.1 coordinate 15,122, forward strand.
TTTTCCATAGAGTATAGGGGTAGTCTTACCTTCAAGATTTCAATCTAGAAATTTTATGTATGAAGTACAGGTTGAGCCTCACAATCCAGGTTTATTCTCAATTTGCACATTGCAGTGTGTTATGTTTCCTTGGAATTTGAAAATTGTAGGAAAGATGGATTATAATTACATGGATCAAGCCAAAACCATAATAAAACTTATCTATAATCACATGTGGTCCTCAATCTTAATGAGGAAAAGAACCAAGAACAAGGAGATTGTTCGACCAAGTATTACTTGCTTTGCAATAAACTTCCTTGTGTTGCAGCCTCTTATTGCGTAAATGGATAACTTAAGAAATATAGTTGTGGTGATGAGTGGGATGCATCTTATTGGACTTGCAAGCTTAAAGGGATTGAGATTTCTCACTTAGCTTTTGATCACATGGTCAAGGATGGATTAATCAATTTCATAGAGCGCATGGTCCCTAATCCTACAAAATCAAGATCACGATGAAAATGTTGGTAATTTTTTTAAAGACATGGTTATTTGACAAAAAGACAAAAGCCAACCAAACAAATATTTTAATTTTTGAAGTTAAGGATTTCATTATTCTTGATTCTAGAATTTAAAATTATAATTTTGCAATGTGTTATTTATCATTCTAACTTTTTCTTATGATGACCTATTGATGGAAACAATATGGTTCCCATTACCCCAAGCTTGAAAGTTTTGTAATTTAATTCCTCAACCTTCAAGCATTGAAGGGAAAGATATATATGACCAAGTTAATGATATCCATTTTTTTATTAGAGAAAATGAGATTTTCAAAATCACTTGGCCAATTGTTTATGAGCAAAGGAAAAATAAAGGTAGCATACAAAGATATCAAATTGTACCCAAAAAAAATGTATATCCCTGCTTAGTGAATCACAGATGAGAGATGGAACAACGTACTCCATCAAACTATACATGGAGCTAATTAATACCTAAACCTAAAGGTAACATTACACAAAAGACTCTAAAGCAAAGGGAGACGTGAAATATGGACTATGCAACTACATCGAATTCATGGTCCCAATCCGAGAGACTCATATTATTATGTTTTATTATAGTATAATTATTTGTGGATTCTAGAGGCCACTTAAAATCTCAATGTTTCATAAATTTAATTATATGTATTTCAAAAATTATGTTTTAGTGTCGTTTTTCTATTTTCACCCTTACATGAGAAGACTTTGTATATTTGATATCTAAGGCTTTGCATTTACATTTTAATCATTCACAAAAAATTTCATGTATTTTTTCATTCCACCAGTTTTTATATCATTTTTTGGCCAATTTTAATTAGGTTCATAATTTTGGGATTCTAATTCCCATCTGGATCTAGTTATGCTAATTTTGAATTATTTAATATTAAAATATGACTATTGTGATATCAATTTTTAAAGCCATCTTTCAAAGGTAAACCAAAGTGTAAAACCCTAAGTTGCAAGAAACACCTAATTTGGCCATGTCCTATAGCCAAAAACCTCTAAAACGTTGACACAGTTACAAAAAGCCATCAATAATACCATAAAAAAATTCCAAATATGAAAATGTTCTTTTATACAAAGAAGTGTTTCCATGGCATTTCAACCATTTTCAGTCACATTTCTAGCACTTATTTGGAAATTTTCTGAGCCCACACAATTTCCCATGAGCAGTCTGGGACACATGGGAAAATATTTTCCAATCCATGCCAATGACCCTTTAACAAAAAATATATATAGGGGATTAAGATCTAAGGAGTTTGTCAACTATAACTTGAAGTTTTAGCATTACCATTTATTGTTTCGAGAAGTTTGGGAGGTTCCAACCTGGTTAGACTTCCTTCCTATGGAAAAAGTAGAATTTCATATCCCACACAATTATAATTCAACAAACTTGATAGTTTTGAGAATTTCAGAGTTAGAAAAATTTAGAGGGAGGACAGAAAAAACCAATGACACATGAATCTTTGAAACCTTCCAAACTTTTGTAGAGAGGAAAGTATATTGATGTTGAAAATCCCACATTGCACACAAGTTTTTTCTCGGAGTGAAACTCTAAGATCCATAATATCCGGGAAAGAAACCATAAAGTATTACAACCTTTTTATACAATTTTCTAAACAAAGTCTATCCCGATTGACAAAATGATGTGTATTTCATGCCGAGCTCTCGAACTGGGAATAGGAATACATGAATGTTTTTTTACAAGTTGGCTCCAAATCATTTGTTTGGATTTCAAAACCTTTCTCTTTGGCATGTTGTTTTTTTGTTGAGAAAATGACCTACACAACATAACCAACTGTTGGGACACATTACAAGTTTTCAATATATGCATGTCAATATTATACTAGGAACAATGCTCCCAATATGAGAATTTGGAATCACATGAAACATAAATTTATTGCAGGCATGTAAAGTAATACAAGCATTCACCTCTACAAACATTCAGAAACTACATTAACAACATCAATAACATCCAGTACACACATTTAAGAGAAAATTAAGAGGGAAGATATAGCAACAAACTTGACAAATCACAAATTGGATAATTGTCCACCAACGAAGCATGCTCTAGTGGAGGATGATCCATAGGAGCAAACAAACTACTGGGATGTTTTGCCACTGCAAACGTGTACACACTACTTCATTAAGAAATGGTTATGTCTATATAAAATAATCTAAACCTGTTTTTCTCGTCATTTTATGGAACTTACCTGGGTCAATAGAGGATGCATTGTTGGAACGAGGACGACCTTGCTTGTTGAGATGTTGAAACTGTAATGGTTCATAATTGGATGCAGGGACATTCAAATCAATTTCCAAGCCACCACTTTGTTTTCCTCTTTCGTTTTTATTTTTAGGGCTAATGAAACTATTCTTTCTCTTCAAAAATGACTCATAAGCACTCAACCCAAGGATGAAGTCATAGTCCATAATATGAAGATCATTGGCATCATCCAACATTTTTGTAAACAAATCTATCAACTGTTTTTCCTTGCTCAAAGTAGCAGGAGGGCTATTCCTCTATAGGTCTATGTAGCCAATAAACTACTCTCTATTCAACTGAAGTTCTTCAACATCTGGATCTACATTATTATCAACTATGATAGATGTCTCAACATCTGTATTGAGGTTTGGCTCCTCCATAGCTATATTAGGAGGTGCATAAAATATATTGGGTGTGGCATCATGATCCAATAAAGAATCTGAATTCATTGCAGGGGAATACAACCAACCTACATTTATGGCATGCTTGTAAATGTTGCCATGAATAGACCATGGGCAATCATAGGTGAAAATATTTGTGCAAAGCTAAGAGATAAGATATCAAATATCAACTGTGTCATATGTTTTGACGTCTTAAAATTTGTTATGTAGTTATGCTTGCTCATATGGTCTAGAGGACAATAGAGAAAAATGTACAACAAAATGAAAGAAGTCATTTGTCAAGAGGAGGGGCTGCAAGTGCCATTTTGCTGTAAAGGTTATGGTTCAAACCCCCGAGATAACAATAATAACATACAACCTGTCTGATCATGAGGATGGGGAAAGTCCTCTATCATTTGACGGGGAAAATTGAGTTGCGAAAATTCCCCATGTACAATTGATAAAGGAATTTTTGCAAGTCGATGAATAGTCATTTTGGCCTTAGATATTTCAGACCAGACTAAATCTTTACCAAAAAATATGATTTTCTCTTTAGGGTTTTGCACCTCAAGGCCCATTATAGTCTTCCATTTCTTTGTCATTTTGTCTCACAATCTACAAAGAATAAGGAAACATATTAGGAAACCTATTGTCCAAATGAACATTTACAAGTAAAAAAATAATGAAACCAACTTCCTCACATCATGTTCAAAATATTGTACTATGGCTTGCAAAGAAATAGCACCAAGGGGAGATGACTCTTCTTTATTTGTTAGAATGTATGGAATAAGAGAACTTTGCATATTAGTTGCAAAAATTCCTCTATCAACTGTACATGGGGAAATTGTTTCTTAGCATATATCGAATATTTACCAAAAAATATGATTTTCTCTTTAGGGTTTTGCACAGCAAAGCCCATTATAGCCTTCCATTTCTTTGCCATTTTGTATCACAATCTACAGAAAATAAGGAAACATATTAGGAAACCTATTGTCCCAATGAACATTTACAAGTAAAATAATAAATGAAACCAACTCCCTCACATCATGTTCAAAATATCGTACTCTGGCTTGCAAAGAAATAACACAAAGGGGAGATGACTCTTCTCTATTTGTTAGAATGTATGGAATAAGATAACTTTGCATAATGGACATAGAAACTCCTCTAAGCTCTAAATTTGTTTGGGAATGTATTCATAAATAAATATCATGTAGATTTGAATGATGGGCATTGGAACAACTCTAGATTGTGCTTGAATGATGGAAAATATACCAACTATCTACCCTATAAACACATATTTTTGAGTATTGTGAACAAATAACCCACAGGCAGGCACTCAGGGAACTGAAACATTAATCCATAGTCACCAGGTCACTTGACATGTCACTTAGTGGCTTGACGTGCTAAATACCCAACTTAAAGAAGACAAAGTCCCCAACTAAAAAATATACCTCCATTTTATCATGATCTACCGAATATTTCATCCTTTCTACAACATTTTTCAACTAAATGTGAGTCATCTCCAAGTTTTCCTTCCATCCCTCCATGAACCTTAAGTTTGATGGTTTCATGTCATAGTATGGTTGCTGGTGAGCTCCAGTATTGTAGCAATAATGCTACAACTCCTGAGGCTTCCTGTCTCTCATTTTATCAACCCGGTTGTTCGTACAAACTTGGAAGCGACGGTGCTATATGCACAAGTACTAGATCTTGTCGCAGCTGTCACTTGGTCAGCTGGCACAAGTCTGTTAGGGCTCAAGCCAACTTCTATAGGCTCACAGAAGAAGCTTTATCAATGATGGATGAAAGCTAGCTCAAAGGGGACTAAGCTAATTGACAAAAAGTAATTCAACGCATGTAACCCTAGGAAACCCTAATTTGACTAGTCTAACCTCTGTAATGCAATGAGGATGAGTAATGCTTCTACCAATGCTGCTACTACATCTAACAAGTGGGAATGCATAAATCTACACTACTGACATTACCAAGGACTTGTTTTTATGCTTTTTCATTAAGGAGGTGGAGTGGTTGCGTTTTGTTTACTTATTAGGGTTTGATTGTGCAGATTGGGTGGAGAAGGAAGGAAAGCTTGGGATAGGTTGGGGAGGCTAAGTGAGGTCCCTATGGACCCTTGGCATCCATCCACAGAGGTTTCCCACGTGCAGGAGCTCAACAACCGCGTGAAAGACCTCCTACAGGATGTCTGTAGGGGATTCTACAGGAAACTCAGGGTTTTCTACAGGATGTCTCTGAATTACTACAGGATGGTTTGCCGAGGAGAACTGAGGTGAGGAAAAGGTGATGGACGGGTAGGGAGGGATGTGAGAGGCAAGGATCAGGCTAGTGATGACTCAAGAATGGGAGGATGAGATGGAAAATAGGCGGATGGAGCGTGTTGGAGTGATGGACGTGAAAGGTCAAAGAATGAGGTCAAGTGAGGATTAGGAGATATTTAGGAAAGGGCAGAACGCTGTGTAAGGCAGAGAAACGTGGTTGTATGCAAGGTCAAAATAGAGAAGATGGCAATGAACGAGATGGAAGAGAGTGTAAATGAAACAAATGACCGA
>APFE031122200.1:0-11525 GCA_000404065.3 Pinus taeda
AATTGGAAGTTGGTACTCATATCATATATTTTTGAAATTTTTAATATACAAATAATTTAAAATAGTTAGAATTATCTATTATTATTTTCTAAATATAACTTCGCATAAGAGATTGGAACATAATTCGTGCTGTGTTTTTATATGTTATTATTCTTGATTTTTTCTTCCAAATTAGTTATAAGCATGAATTCTTAAATGCTCTTGCTTTACTAATATTAAATACATAATACTATCATATCCATTCCCGAATAATTTGCATAAGAGATTGGAACAGAATTTTCTTAATTGTACTCGGTTTCCAAATGTTATTATTCTTGATGTTTTCCTCTAAATTAGTTATAAGCATGAATTCTTAAATGCTCTTGCTTTACTAATTTAAACACTGTTGGTTACTATAACAAAGGATTCTTCATTTCTCTTTGTTTGTAGTTATTTCATTTCTTTCTTTTGGACATGGTGAAAGACTCTTAGTTGTCTTTCATCCCTTCAAATTCATCCCATCTACTTTAAATTTTACGGATTGTTCTCTCTCTAGCTACCTTGCCCTATAATACCATCTTGTTCTTAGAATAGAAATCCAGTAAAGCCATCCTTTGACTCCATAGCCCAATGGACTGAAAGCTCTCAATCTTGCCCTTAGTTTGTGGACTCCACCATTTTCCCAAAACAAACTCTTGAATCTATAAGTAGCCTAAAACCTTCCAAGAACAAAGATAAATCATAAAGAGAGAGCCCTCTCTGGATGCAGATTGGCTAGATTCTGCATCTAAAAAGTTGGTTTGTGGTTACCTTAGATATACTTTCCTCTTACACAACTTCTAGGAAAACCTGAGTGATAACAGTAGGCAGAAAGAGTACAAATCCACAAAAATAATGCACGATATATCAATGGAACCACTCTATAAAGGAAAAGAGTCCTTTGTAAAATGGTCCTCAAGAAACAGATTCCAAGCAATGGGGGCACGTGGGTTGTATCTATGCCCACATGTTTGGAAAATTTTATTTGTTTTTTTATTTCAAATATTTTTAATCTAACTATAATTTTATTGTTTCATTCAAATAAATAAATAATACAGAGATACATATATAACTTTATATATACATAAAAATTAAGTAATTAAAAAATAAAACATTGAACAAAACTAATCACCCATTATATATGCCTGTAATGCAAGTGTCCGCGCCATGAGGTAATATGAACAAATGTTGAAGTCTGTTCAAACCGTGTTGGCCACAAATCGTACTCTTTTTTCCTTTTACGTTAATGATTTTAAATGCGCTTCCCCATGCAGGTTGGATTCCTATCGCTGAAGGGGATAGAACTCTTCATTAGGTTCAGAAGTTTCCAAGATTGATTTAATGTTTGTAATTTTCCATAATAAGCACTCAGCACATAAATCAAAGGAGTAACACAAGCAGTTCATTAACATTTCTTAATAAATTTTAAAAGTTAACTGCATTCAGAAGTTTTAAAAGAAAATTTAATGGAGGGAGTAATGCCACCGGTTCATTAACATTTCTCAGACAAATTTTACAGGTTAACTGCATTCAAAAGTTTTAAAAGAAAATTTAATGGATTTCAATACTTGATTTTCTATTTGTTGTAGTGTTTTTTGTATTTTCGAATGGAATGAATTAAAACTCAAAACTCAATTTCAGTTTACCAAGTCCATAAACGAAGCTAAGCTAGTATACTTAAAGTGTTCAAAGCGAATTTACTCTTAAGAATACTATCATAAGTTGTAAAGTGTTTAAAATCCCTCAAAGTCTATGCATCGACTCAAAACATTCTTATAAAGAAAAAAAATCTCTAAATAAATTTGAATGGTTTGTGAATCATTATTTTGTTATAGCCAACTTTACTATCTGAGTGAAGCACAATACAATTTATCAAATTTTATGATCAGAAAGTATGTCTGCCTTGCAACTACTTCAAGTTGCAAATGATTTTAAATTATAACACAATATATACTTGTCTCGATCTCCTGTCATTCAATGAGGACTACAATTGCTTGCAATCCTTGCTTTATATGGATAATAACTAAATATGGTAAAACCTCCATGTTTACACTACCTTGGGTCCAAATTATTTTGTAACAACATTGTAATTTATACAAGAAAAAGATAAATTAATCTCACATCTCGTTTTTCAACCTATTAATTGTCATAGCGTCTATTTGTTTTGCAAACACACTTTATGTTCACTCTTAGAATATTTGCGAAGAAAACAAATAGAGGAGGCTGAAACCAAACATAAGAAAATTTAGTGGGTAACAGTGGATAAAAGATAAAGTGAGTGTGTTCATCTGTGATAATAAAAAAAATGCATGGTAGTTAGTCCTTGCTTTAAGAGAGAATTATACAGAGTTCTTGAGCTCATTTGTCCAAAGCCAACACAAAAAAACTACTGATTCATGAAAATGATAAAAATTTTGGCACTGCGTTGACAAATCAAGCTAAATTTCAGCTAGCTCAAGGTGCTAAATAGCTCCACCAATAGGAGCCAAAACAATGGCCATGGATTTATTATTTGCACAAAAGAGACATTGAATGTGAAACTAGTCATCCCCACAATTGATGCAAAGTATTGTGAGTAATTCACAGTTTACACTGCAAGAAATTATAGGCTCCTTTATGTGTGGATGTTTTGGTGTAATTTTCTTGAGCACATTAAGGAATTATAAAGGAATTAAATTTCAGCATTGTAATCCATTTTCATAAAGCATAGCAAAACTCCTAGCTCTCCCTATGACATATGATAAGGGCCAAATATTTTTTCCTTAAAGCAGGGACTAGCAACCTCGCTCCTAATCCTTGTTAATGAGTGGAATTACCTAGGTAAAGTTTTTTCACTTGCTTCCAAAAAATGAGTGGAATTGCCAAGGTAAGTTTATTTTACTTGTTTCCAAAAAAAAATAGTAGATAAGCTTGTTGAGCTATAGAGGGAAGTTCAATGGGACACTCTAACACCTTGTTTTTTCACTTGCTCCCAAAAAAATAGTAGATAAGCTTGTTGAGCTACAAAGGGAAGCTCAATAGGACACTCTAACACCTAGATTCAGTTTGCCATCTCCTTGAAATTTAATATTTAGTTTCTACCAATAGAAACAAGGAGTTTTGAATAATTAAAGGCAGCCCATTCAACCATCCATTGTCATTGATGGATGCTGACCATTCATAGGCACAAGCTTAATGCTACTTCAAACATTTATGGATATATCTGAGAGAATACTTGCATGTGCTGACTAGAAGATGATATATCACAATTTTGATCTTGAAGTAGTTATCGTGGTATGATCAAATAGCTGTTGAAAATACACATATTGACTAGAAAACCTGAAATTGTGGCTTTAGATAGCTAGTTGAAAGTCAATCATACCTACATAAGATTATAATGAATTACTCTAGAGAACATGAAAAGAGTTTCCAATATTTGATCCTTTTGAAATCATTATTGCATATAAGCTTAAGGCATACCACAAGCGAGCCTTCCACTAGAATTTCCTATTGTTTTTCTTAGCTCATGGCCACCTGCATTAGGAAGTATATGGTAACTTTAAATACTTGCACAAATTGATTCGACAACGATCAAAACCCAGTGGTATATATTTGGGTTCCAAAACATTTTACACAGAAAGTTTGAACTCATCCTGTGCTTGAGATTGGGAACATCTACTTTAGTTGCAAAGAAATTTGAACTCCATGCTAGTTTTTGTGCAAAGCCTTACATAAGCCTCATAATAAGAGGTAAACTCCTACAACCTCATAAGAAGAGGTAAATTGAGGTAAATTCCTACAGCTAGTTGTTTTTTCTTGAATGTGAGAAATCCAAGAACACGTGTTTACATTGGAAAAAAATTAAATGCACTAAAGATAAAAAAAATTCTTTGTTTTTAGATCCACTTCCAACTAGATTAAAAGTTTCAATCATATATAAAAAAATATAAAATAATTTTTTTTCCTTCTTTTCTATCATCAACCTAACTATATTGTCATAAAAGAGGACTAAAGTCTCCACTAACTAGAGATGATACAAAAAATTAATATGTACTAAACTTCACAAGGATACAGGAATATTGACTCGAATAAGAATTGCAATTAGTTGGTAAGCAATAACTTCGAAATGAGCCAAATGTGTAAGAATAATGTGCAAAAGGACAAACCCAGTGATTAATTTGCATCATTCACCAAGCTATTCAATTGAAGCCCACTCTTACGGTCCAAGCCACTAAACCAACCACAAGAACCAAAGTCTCGCTAGACTATCCAACAAGATCTTCAGAGATCTAAGTAAAAATAAAGCAAAATCAAACAAACAATTCAATGTTTTGATACTTCATTCATAAAATTTATTAATTCACCATCTAATAAATACGTTTAATTATTTAAACAATAAGTATTAGTTATAAAAAATATGTATATTTAACCTTGTGATTATATTTTCTAGAATAATTTAGAAAATAAAAATATTATATATATGTTTGAAATTAATAAATTATTTACATTAATAAAATTATTTTCAAATTGTAAAATATTAAATAAATGAAAAAATATTTAATGAAAAATTATTTATCTATTTATTTTTAAATATTATTTATAACTAAATTAAAATAATTTTCAAATAACCAAAAAAATTCAACTATAATTTTTATCACATAATTAAAACTATAAATTCTATATAATATATGAATGATAGAAAATAAATTCTTTTTCAAAATATGACTAATTTAAATATACTTAGCTTAATAATACAATAATATTATAAATATAAAATATTAATATTATTATCAGTACTAATTATATTTTAAAATATAATGATTATAATGACATAATTTAAATATTATATTATAATGAGAGGGAAGATATAATTTATTGATTTTTTTTATTCTGTTGCTAAACTTCAGTTTCTTTTCCAAATTGTACCGTTTAGGTTTTTTTTTTCCTGCAATATTTGACCATTCCCTTATTTTGCTATATTTAAACGGACCAACCACTAGATAAATGCTTTTAAAGAGTTGACTGTTCCTTTATTTTTTTTTAAAGAGCCAACAACTAGATAATTGATCCGTTCACGAGGATTCAGGATTTGACTGTTCCGTTATTTTTATATTTTTAAAGAGGCCAATAGCCAGATAATTGATCCCTTCACGACGATTCCAACAACAGCAAGATATTTGATCCCTTCAAGCTGATTCCAAACACTCTATATCACGGCTAGAGAGTGATCGTTCAATTATAATTTTAAGATACTCTGTTGGATCACCAATTATAATTTAGAGGATGATTGATCAATTCTTGTTTAGGATGTGCTGTTGGAGGACACAGTATCTTGGGACGATGATTGCATGATTGCATTTTGAGGCTGGTATGCTAGATCTTTCCCAGTTTCAAACACAACTACAACTTGAAATTATTGCTTTGCAACGACAACTGTCCTCTAGTGAGGATTATATTATATCGCTAACAATTGGTTTAATTCTTTACTTCCATACAAATATTTTACATTTTATTGTTGAATGATATCACTGCGAAAACATTTTTTGTTATTGTTAAATGATATCCTTGCGAAAAGAATTTTGTTATTGTTGAATAATATCACTCCAAAGAGAAACTTGTTATTGTTGAACTATATCCCCATTTGTCAAAATCTTTGTTTCTATTCAATCTTTGTGTAAACTGCATTGAACAACTTATTTTTCTTCAAATCTTGTGTCCATTTCATGGAGTATTTTCTCATGTGTAGACATGTCCAAAATAATTTTTTTTTTAGTTGTAGAAATTTCATTTTAACCTAACATAGAAAACATATTCATTTTAAGGTTTAACAAAAAAGTGCAGCAGCCAGCTCCTCCACCCTCCAACCATTCCAATAGCCTTCCTATCATGATGTGCAACTCAAACATCATAGATAGCAAGACCTTCAAGATGTTAATGAACATGTCATTGAAATTTGGTTCTAGCTTCTTTTTTCTTAAAAGATCTAGCGTCTAGTAGTTACGCTATGTGTTACAAAATAAATCACTCTTTTAGAGAATGCCCTTGGCCATATGTCACCTTATTTCAAACTTGGAGGTAGGTCATTAAAAGTTACCCAACTTGAACACAGTTTCCATCTCATTGACCACATATTCAACAGGAAGCCTCCAATCCACGGCCTCCAAAATGATCCCGTCCTCTTCAAATCCCCAAACCCATTTCTGCAAAATCATGCTCTTCTGAACACCTATTGGCCTCAATGGGCCTCCTTCCAAAAGCAGAGCAACATAGTTGTACACATCGGGGTTCGTGGTTGCCTTTCTGGTGCGCTCAGCTCAGATGTAAGGCACCTTGAAGCATTGAAGAGCTTGTTTGTCTGAGGATTTTTCCTGTGCTCGTATAGGCGAGCGAGGCTGAAGTCCCTGCGTCGGCCATTCAGCTCCGCATCGACCAACATATTGCTCGCCTTCATTGAGCTCTGCATCCACCAACATATTGCTCACCTTCACGTCTCTGTGAACGTTGCGTTGCTCCCATTCTGTGCTCAAAGCATTGCAACATCTTTTTGAAGATACCCAAAATGCCTCATGGCCCCAACAAGATGCGCATATTGGCAATGAGCTCATTGCCTCTGGGTGCCCATGTAATCTGATCTGTAAAGCTTGTCCTTCATAACTTCACTGCATAGTTCATAGACCTACTTCTCATAGAACTCTTCCCGCACACTGATTGCGAATTTGACCTCGGAGCTCCATGCAGGGTTCGAACTCGCGATCTTGTGAGCGTAGAGGACAAGGACATGAGGCACTCGATGGGGCCGACTGATTGAAATCCTAGACTTTTCAAATGTAATCGACGTTCAGAAAATACGGTATAAAACTAACCAAAATTAGTAATCTATTGTTTGTTGTGGTCTTTTGCCATAGTCTAACCTGCTAGAGGAATGGCGTGAAAGTGATGGAAATTCCAGTTAAAGAAAATCTGGTAAGTATTTTTGTAAATCTAAGTTATAGTTGTTTAATTTTAAAATTTTAAGTTTCTTAGATGGTGCTGAATTTATTTCTACTATAAAAACAAGATTCAAACACTATTTCTACAAGAATTTTTGAATTGTTTTTGCTTAGATTCAAATACTACTTCTACAAGATTTTTTGAATTTTTTTACCTAAATTCCAATCACTTTTGGCTATTCGGACAATTCATCCACTTCACTCCTAGCTTTTTCAGGCTACTAGAGTTTCCCTTCATTGAAAAACGCAATTCCTCCACTTGAGAAGAGGACTCCTGGTCTTTTCAGACTCATTGGAGAAAGCAATGTTAGGTTAAATGATGACCACTTCAATCAAAATTTTCTTTGAGAAGAATATTCTTCGAATTTAATTTTAATAAATTTTTTTTGTTACTTTTATATGAGAGTATTTTATGCATTAATTACTAGTAATGAAGCCTATTTTAACTTAGTTTTATGAAACTTATTTGATGTTATAGGTTCTACAACGTTTCTTTATGTGGTAGTTGTACTAGTGATACACAAGGGCTGATCCGAAGAGATCAGAACTGCATATTTATCATGCTGGAGAGTGATACATAAATGCAAAGCAATTGCTATTGATGTACATAATTTTTTGATGTTCTTTGGTGAGAATGGAAATGTATGGAAATGTAAAGTAGACGGCACACTTTCACTGTGAATAGCTTCTGTGTGTAAGTTTATAGAGTGAATCTAAAGAGTAAATGGCATTTTAATCTTAAACTTATGACTTTCCGTTTGTGTTTTGATATTTTAAGTACATGATTGTGTTCTTATAAATTTTGGAGCCAAAAGATTTACTATATTTTTTATTATCTAATTTCAAAATATTTCATGGAAAAAAAATTTCTCAAAAAAAAAATTTAATTTAGAAAATATTCTTAATTTAAATTCAACAATAAATAAATAAACATAAAGGGAATTTTATAAAATTATTGAAAGTGTTGAGGCTTTAAATTCTATTTATATCTTAGGCTTTTCATTTATATGTAATAAAAAATTAATTTCTCTAACTACTTAATTGAGATAACTAGTTATTTCCAAATGAATTTAAACTATGTTTTTACTTCATACAATTACACTTTTATATTTTAGAGTGCTAGGGTAGGGTAGGGTAGGGTAGGATATGCTAGGCTAGGCTAGGCTAGGCTAGGCTAGAATAGAGTAGAGTAGAGTAGAGTAGGCTAGGCTAGAGTAGAGTAGATTAGAGGATAGTAGAGTAGAGTAGAGTAGGCTAGGCTAGGCTAGAATAGAGTAGAGTAGAGTAGAGTAGAGTAGAGTAGGCTAGGCTAGAATAGAGTAGAGTAGAGGATAGTAGAGTAGAGTAGAGTAGGCTAGGCTAGAGTAGAGTATATTAGAGTAGAGTAGAGTAGAGTAGGCTAGGCTAAAGTAGAGTAGGCTAGGCCAGGCTAGGCTAGGAAAAGATAGAGTAGAGTAGGCTAGGCTAGGCTACGCAAAGATAATATAGGCTAGGCTAGAGTAAGCTAAAGTAGAGTAGAATAGAGTAGGCTAGGCTAGAGTAGAGTAGAGTAGAGCAGAGTAGAGTAGGCTAGGCTCTTCTATGCTACGATAGGCTAGAGTAGAGTAGTGTAGGCTAGAGTAGAGTAGAGTAGAGTAGGCTAGGCTAGAGCAGGCTACGGTAGAGTAGAGTAAAGTAGGCTAGGCTAGTCTAGCCTAAGATCTAGGCTAGGCTAGGCTAGGCCAGAGTAGGCTAGAGTAGAGTAGAGTAGAGTAGGCTAGGCTAGGCTAGCATAGAGTAGAGTAGAGTAGGCTAGGATAGAGTAGAGTAGAGTAGAGTAGAGTAGAGTAGGCTAGGCTAGAGCAGAGTAGTAGGATAGGCTAGGATAGGCAATGCTAGGCTAAGATTAGATAGGCTAGAGTAGGCTAGGCTAGAGTAGAGTAGGCTAGGCTAGAATAGAGTAGAGTAGGATAGAGTAGAGTAGGGCAGGCTAGATAGGCTAGAATAGAGTAGGCTAGAGTAGAGTAGAGTAGAGTAGAGTAGAGTAGAGTAGAGTAGAGTAGGCTAGGCTAGAGTAGAGTACGATAGGATAGGCTAGGCTAGGCTTGGCTAGATTAGAGTAGAGTAGAGTAGAGTAGAGTAGAGTAGGCTAGGCTAGCCTAGGATCTAGGCTAGGCTAGCCTAGGATCTAGGCTAGGCTATCCTAGGATCTAGGCTAGGCTAGCCTAGGATCTAGGCTAGGCTAGGCTAGAGTAGAGTAGAGTAGAGAAGAATAGGCTGCAGTAGAGTAGAGTAGAGTAGGCTAGGCTAGGCTAGGCTAGAGTAGAGTAGAGTATGGTAGAGTAGAGTAGAGTAGGCTAGGCAAGGCTAAGCTAGAGTAAAGCATTTTGTAACATATTAAAACACTAAAATCTAAAACATTTATAACATTTTAATAAACATTTTGTAACTTTTTTAAAGTGTTTATTAAAATAATTTACCAAAGTTTTATAAACCATAAACCATAAACCCTAAAACCTACACCCTAAGAATTTTATAAATTTTTAACAAGAGTTTTGTAAAAAAATTTCAAGTGTTTATTAAAATAATCTACTAAAGTGTCCCTCAAACCTAAAACCTATACATTTTATAACTTTTTAGCAAGTGTTTTGTAACTTTTTTCTAAGTGTTTATTAAGAGGATTTACTAAAGTTTTATAAACCTTGAACCCTAAGCATTTTATACATTTTAAACCATAAACCCTGAGCATTTTATAACATTTTAAAAGCATTTTGTAACTTTTTGACGTGTTTATAAAAGGAATTTACTGAATTCTTGTGAACCATAAACCCTAACCCCTAAATCCTAAACCGTAAGAATTTTATAACATTCTAAACCCAAAAAACTAAAGCCTAAACTCTAAACCCTAAGTATTTTATAATATTTTAAGAAGCATTTCGGTTTTTTTTAGGTGTTTGTTAAAAGCTTTTACTAAAGTGTTATAAACCCTAAACCCTAAACAATGATCATTTTATAGAATTTTAAATCCTAAACCCTAAAGCCTAAGCATTTTATAACATTTTAACAAGTGTTTTGTAACTTTTTCTTTATGTTCTTATTAAAAGAATTTATCAAAGTCTTATAAATCCCAAACCCTAAACAATAAACGCTATCCCTAAACACTAATAATTTTATAACTTTTTAAAATATTTTTTTGTAACATTTTTAAGTGTTTATTAAAGCATTTAATAAAGGGTTATAACCCTAACCCTAAACCAAAATCATTTTATAACATTTTAACAATTGTTTTGTAACTTTTATTTAAGTTTTTATTAAAATAATTTACTAAAGTGTTATAAACCCTAAACCCTAAACCCTAAACACTAAACCCTAATATCCAAACCCCAAACCCCAAACATAAAGCCTAAGAAAATAATTTTGTAACTTTTATTTAAGCGTTTATAAAAAGAATTTACTAAGGTGCTGTAAAACCTAAACCCTAAACCCTAATCATTTAATAACATTTTAACAAGTGTTTTGTAACCTTTTTTAAGTGTTTATTAAAAGCTATTCATAAATTTTGATAATCCCTAAACCCTAAACCCTAAATCCAAAACCTTAAATGCTAAACCCTAAACAATAAACCCTAAACCCTAAACCATATAAACTAAACCCTAAAATGTAGGCATTTTATAACGTTTTTAAAAGTGTTTTGTAACTTTTATTTAAATTTTTATTAAAAGAATTTACTAAATTGTTATAAACCTTAAACCATACACCATAAAACCTAAACCACAAAACCTAAACCCTAAACCCTAAAATCGAATCCATAAACCATAAACCCTAAGAATTTTATAGCGGTTTAACAAGAATTTTGTAACTTTTATTTAAGTGTTTATTAAAACAGTTTTGCTAAAATGTTATAAACCCTAAACCATAACACAAAACCCTAAAACCTAAATACAAAAACCTAAACCATAAACCCCGAACCATAAACCCTAAACTGTAAACCCCAAACCCCAAACGCCAAACCGTAAACCCTAAACCCTAGACCCTAACCATTTTATAACATTTAGAAAATTATTTTGTAACTTTTATTTAAGTGTTTATTAAAATAATTTACTAAAATTTTGTAGACCCTAAACACTAAACCCTAAACCTAAACCCAAACCTAAACTCTAAACCCTAAACCTTAAATCCCAAATGCTAAACCCTAACCATTTTATAACATTTTAAAAAGTATTTGGAAACTTTTATTTAAGTTTTTATTAAAATCATTTACTAAAGTCTCATAAAACCTAAACCCTAACCTCTAAACCCTAACCCCTAAACCCTAAATCATAAACCCTGAACCCTAAACCCTAAACCTTAAGCCCTAAACCCAAACCATGAACATTGATCCTTAAACACTAAGCATTTTATATGATTTTAAAAATCATTTTGTAATTTTTTATCTAAATGTTTATGAAAAGAATTTACTGAAGTGTTATAAACCCTCAATTGTAAACCACAAACCCTCAACCCTAAACCCTATACCCTAAACTCTAAACCTGAAACCCTAAACCCTAAACCCTAAACTCT
>APFE031122212.1:6891-28506 GCA_000404065.3 Pinus taeda
TTATGTTCCTTTCAATGTTACAATACATATTTATACATGCCGAAGCATCCAATACCATGGACCGAAAACCATCGCGTACAAAACCATGGACCGAAAACCATCGCGTCCAAAAAAAACATGTGTGAAAATCATGCACAAAACCATAGGTGGGTCCATCTAACCTAACATAGGGTCCAAAACCAAAATTTTCCGGGGCACTGCCCCGAACCCCATAAAGTGGGGTTACGGGTACCCCTCAAACCCCTATTAACTATGTGGAAAGAATATAACACAACCCAACAAATGTAACAATGCCAAAATCAATTTAACAAGTAATATATGAAATAACCTAAGCATACAAGTACAGTAGGAGGAACCTCTGCTACTAGAGTTGGGCCCTAACCCAAGAGCTTCATCCCTCTAAGTCAACTCAGTGTTGGATCAATGGAATGCTCATTTTCATTAATATATCAAAAAATACATAACAATATTTGGTCACAATCCTTCAACTTGAAAGTGCTTATCTATTTTGCATAAAAAAATATGAATCCTAATGAGGCTCTAGGCCTCTTTATTTATACAACTGAAGTTTCCAACAACTTCCTTAAATCTAGGGAGGCTTGGATCCTAATATTAAGATTAATTGGTTCTTAACTATTACTAGCTTGGTTGCCAATGATCCTCATGACTCGGCTACCTGCAACTCCGAGCTAGTGTGATTTGATTGAGGGATATTCAAGTGAGTGAGGATTTAATGAGGGAGATCCATCTCCCATAATCTCTCCTTCTTGTCTCATGCAAGTTATTGCACTTTAATTAGCCATAATTTGCTCCCAAAAACTTGTAATCAATGCACATTAGACCACTAGACATAACATCTTACTTTTACTCATCTCATTAAGCAAAATATAATTAAAACATGTAAATAATTATGAGAAGAGTTGATTTTAGTAAGCTTGGAGGTGTATTATGGTCCATATATTTTACCCAATGATGAGCCTCATCATCACCCCTACTGAAAGTGTTGCCCATCCTCTGAGTAACTCAATCTATGTTCATGTCCTTCATTACTTTGGTGGCTTCCCTGACATCCCATGATTTTGTTGTAGTCTCTTCCTCCTGTGAATAAAACCCTACATTCTTCTCTATCTCTTCCCACTGATTTCTTTTTTCTTCTTCTTTTCTTCCTTCCAACATTCCAAAAATCAATGGTGGACTAAGCCTCAAGCCAATCTAAATGACTTTGAGTCTTTGTAGTGCATGCTTATACATTGAGGTTCTATTTAGTTCCTCTCTCATTCTGTCAGGGGAATGATATTCTCTGATTTTTAGGTTGTATGGAAAGGTGTTCCATCTCCTTTGGTAGGCTTGCTAGCTGTCATCTCCTATCAAGCTTAGCATGTCTTCAAAGTGTGTGACTTCCTGTTCTTGTACAACAAGGTACCTTGGTGCAAGCTTGGGATCATTTTCAATGAGGTTATGGGTGTTGATGACAACCATTGGGTTAGATTGTTCTGCTCTGATCATAAGGGGTTCTGCCTCTTCTTTTTCCAATAACCTTTTCATCTCTGTAGCTCTTTCCTCCTCATGTTTCATCCAAGATTCAAAGGCCATCAATTGCAAGTCCCCTAGCTTTGGATTTGGGTCCCACATATTTAAATTTGTCAAGGACAAATTGTGTAGGTAAAACTCAGATATCTTCTCTCTATCTTCCAAGGTGCTTTGATCATAGAGATCAATGAATTGTCTATAATCTTGGAAGGGCATAATTCCTCTTTGTGCTAGAGTATTTATCTGGAATTGTAGCCATTGTTCCTTGATGTACAAGGCATAAGACTTTGTTGGCATCCTGCACTGGATTGCCTCCATGGAAAAACTGGCCATAGTTGCCAATTGGATTTCCCTTTCTTGTAGCTACTTCCTTAGCCATGTGTTCTTAGCCTCTAACTGACATTTTATCATTGCTTCTCTATCTCTTATGCTGCTCAGTTCTCTTCCCATCTCCTGCAATTTATCCTCCATGTGGCCTACATCCTATACCCCTTTTGATTTAGCAATTTTCATCCACCTGTGTGTCCTTGCCCTCTATTTTTCAAGTTCAAAGAATCGAGGAATGGAAAACTTCTATGGTATCACCCTACCTCCTTCAATGAACCAGTAGTAGGAGTTGTGGTTTGGCCGTGGGCTAGGTTCTCTTATTTCTTGGCCCTCTTCCTTTGTTTCTTGTTGAGTAATTCCTTCTTGGTCTATTTTCTGTGTTTCCTGTAGGTTTGACAAAGTTTCTTGTAGGATGGTCTTAGCTTCCTGTAGGTCTGATTGTGTCTCTTGTAGGAGACCTTTTCCCTTTGATGAGGTTGACCTTGTGACAAGCCTCCTAACATAGGTGATTGGAGACTTGGGAGAAACTTGTTTTGATGTTCCTTCTCCTTCATTTTTCTTTAGAGGGACTACCTTCTCTTGTTGTTTTGGTGAATCCTCAATGAAAATTGGAGTTTTGGTGGGGGTTTGAGGTCTCCCTTGTCTAATCCTAGTGCTCTTCCTTGTCCTGAAGTACAGTGGGGTTTGTCTTTGCCTCTTTCCCTTTGATTTGATAGGTGTACTTAGGGCAGTAAGAGTAGCTTCAGCCTCTATCTCTCTAGGCTCTGGAGACACCCTTGGTGATTCTTCCTATTCTCTTCCTTAAGGTGCAAACTTCTGTTCATCCTTCTATCCTTTTTCCTCTTTTCAATTTTGTTTCTCATCCTCTTCTTTTTCTTCCTCTATTTCATCACTCTGCTCGTTTGTTTCTTCTTTTGTTTACTCCTTTGTCTCTTCTTCATTTTCCTCCTTTGTTCCTTATTCATTTTCCTCCTCTATTTCTTCCTTTGTTTCTTCTTCTCCCTCACTCGTAGTGGGGCTTCTGTCATACTCAATAGCTTGAATTGCTCCTTTTGTCTGCATGTATGAAAATGTTTTCCATGCAATATGGAACCTTAAGTTTTGTAGAGCATCTTCAAGGATGAGTTTGATCAACCCATGATGGGATAGTTGCTGATGTTTTCCCTCTTGCACTTTGATGCTCATGTTTATCATGGATTGTAGAAGAAAATATGGTATACTCAATATGTTATGAGGAGGTATGTTCTCTTCAAATCTCAGTTCTTGGAGGAGTTTGAAGTGGCATCCATACACTACATTGTATCTCCCTTCACATGAAATATATTTGATGAGGTGGTAACTGACTTCATTCCAAGGGTATGGAATGATCTCCCTTCTAACCCCACTTTTGTCCTCTATTGGCTCTTCTCCTTCCAAAAAGAAGCTTTTATTTGCAAGAGTCTTCTTACCCTTGTCTTCTTTTCTCCACGGTAACCCTAGGGGGAGTGTAGTGATTCTTCTTATAACCTCGGGGGTAATTGCTACTAATAAACCCGTCACCATAGTAGTGGCACTGGTCTTAGTGAGGGGTATGGGTGAGAGGAAAAATTATCTGGCCACATCATCATCGTATCCTCTCATCCTCTCAAAGAACCCCATTCACTGATGCCTTGTAAAAATTTCCACCATAGGAGGATGCTGGTGGATCCTTACTGTGTTGGTGGGTTCCCTCTTGTTGAAACCTCCTTTCATATTTTCCTCGTAATTCTTGAGGCTTGTGTGGATACATTTCAAGACTTCTGGTAGATGAGGAAGTTTTGGAATTTTACTTTTAGTGACATGCAATACAATTTTTCTACCCTGAGATGCACTGCAAATTCCTAACCAAATTATGGTTTTCTTTTTTTTTTTAAATGGAAAATATGGAAGGTATGGCTCCTATCTCAATTTTCTATGCTCTGGTGAGTATAACCCTTGATTTGACTTCCCTCTGTGCCCACTGATAGCTCTGTAGGCTGATTTCTCTATATCCTGTAGGTTTCGTGCTTACTGTAGATGTTGATTGCTTCCTCTAGGTGTTATTTCAGGAATGCTGAGAGAAAACTCTTCGTTCGATGAATCCTCAAAGTTTCCTTTGCTTTCTTAATATGGGAATCAATGTTTTATATCTATTTATGGATGATCGTGTGGGGTGGTGTGCTGGTTGGCCAAGTATGAGAACCTCCTTTTGGACCATTGCTCCCACCATCATTTCACCTTACCTCATAATAATCTCCTACTCCTGTCCTCTGTAACTTAACCAATTTTGGATTCATTCCCTTTTTCTTTTGATTTTACCTTTGCCACATGTGGAGTGGTCTAACTCTTTTCTTCTCGTTGACTGGTCGAAGGTGGCCAAGTTAATTGGCCACCTTTACTTATAAAATCAACTCTTGCATTATTCCTACAGTTTTGATCATATCGTACTTATGAGAGAGCATGAGTAAGATGACATAATTGTGGGTCTTTTGCTTCATTGATGATGCATGCTAGAGAGTGGTGCCTCTTTGTTGTGTTTTTCAATCTGCATATTTTTTTTTGTATTTCCTCTTTTGATGCTTTGTTCCTTTTGATGTGCAGGTGCTGGACCTTGTTGTTGGTGATCTTCCTATTGTTGCTAAGCTTCAGAGGAGCTTCTTCATCCTTGTAGTCCCTATGATGAAGATGCCTGCAGTCTCTGTGGTTTGTTTTGTGGGATAGGTTGCTATAGGATTTCCTACAAGATGTCCTAAAGCTACCTCTCTCTTAAACTTTCACATATTTTTCAGCTCTAAAGTAGAAGGGGTGTTGAAATGAGTGGAGAAGGGTGGTATAGAATGGTAGATGAGGGAGTCTGCCTTTGGGTATGGTTTTTCTTTCCTTTTTTCTCTCTTTTCTATTTTTTTCTTCTCTTCCTTTTTTTTGTAATCTATTTTTTTTTTTTGAATTGATTTCTCTTATGGATGCAGGGGCGACATGGTGATGAAAGGTATTGGTTGTGGTGTGGTGAGGTGAAAGTATTTTTTTTCATTCAAACACAGGCTTGTGTCATCACTTTTCTCTTGGAATGCTCTTCTTGTGCTTTTCAAGGTCTCCTGTTATTCCTACAGGAAACTCTATTAGGATTACGAGGAATCCTGTAGAAAACACAGCTTGTGTGAAGTGAGATGGAGTGGTTTATAGATGGAAGACTAGGTGAATAACGAAGGATATGAGATGGGTGAATTAAAACACGAATTTTGTAGGTCCCGATGTCCTCCTCATGCTGTGCTTATCTTCTTCTTACAGATCTACAAAACATAATTGTCATCTTTTGTATATTTTCTCTTTTTTTTTTTTGAAAGACAACTAGTCTGCCCCCAAGGAGGTTTTCATCCTAGTTTCCTGCCTTGCGTGCCTCAAAAGAGGTTTTCATCCATAGATATTTTTATTTTTCTCCCTTTTTTTAAACACCCTTGGGCTACCTCAAGAGGTTTTTAACCCAATAGTGGGACTCAGGTGCCTCATGGAGGTTTTCAACTGAGTTTCTTTATTTTTTCTCTTTTTTTATTTTTCTTTAGGGACTTGGTTGGGTGGAAGTTAAGACTTTCTCTACCACCATCATTGTCTTGTTGATGTTATTGATGAATTCTTTCCTTGATAAGGGCTTCTTGTAGATTTTTAATCTATACCCATTGACAAGCAAAGGGATAGCCTCTGCATCAATGGTTCTTATCTGCACAACACCATTATCATGACACTTTTATATTACATAAGGACCTAACCATCTAGTCCTTAACTTGCCTTTAAAATCCTTCTATATGGAATCATCTAGAAAAGCCCAATCACCTTCTTAAAATTGTTTGTCTTTTATATTCTTGTCATGCTAGATTTTCCTTTGAACTTGAGTCACCTCTATGTGCAGGAGGGCCTGCATCCTAAATTAATCTAACCCATTCAGCTGGAGAAATATTTCTTGTTGTGCCCTGGTGATGTCTAGATCTAGTTATGTTGCCATCCGTAAGGTGTTGTATTCAAATTCAATGGACAACAGGGCTTTCTTCCCATAGACTAGCTCATAATGAGTGAAGCCAGTGGTGGTCTTCCAAGTGGTATTGCGGGCCTAGGTGCCCTCAACTAATATTTCTACCCAATCCTTTCTGCTATTGCTAATCACCTTGGTTAGAATGCCTTCCAATGCTCTGTTGGTTACCTCCACTTGCCCATTAGCCTATGGGTGGTAAGGAGTGGATGTTCTTTGCTTGATCTTGTGTTGGCTCAACATATTTTCAGCCATGTGAGATGTAAATTGACTACCTTGATCAGTGACAAATTCTCTAGGGTACCCAAACTTATAAAACACATTTTCCCTTAAGAATTCAGGCACTTTTTCTTGTGTTGCTACTTTGATGGCTTTGGCTTCAGCCCATTTGGTTAAGAAGTCAGTGCACACAATGATGGAGGGTCAATGGGCCCGATGTAATCCGTGCCCCACTTGTCAAATGGCTCGAAAGTCATTTGAGGTTGCAGAGGCATCTCATCCCTTGGGGTAGGTTTCCCCATTCTTTGGCACCGATCACAGTGGCTAGTATACCTCCTCACATCTTGGTGAAGAGTGGTTCAGTAATAACTAGCTTTTAGTACCTTGAATGTTGTTTTGTTGGCTACAAAGTGACCTCCACAAGGCCCATCATGACAGGTGTTAGCTTCCTGCTGCAACAAGTATTCATTTTTCATGATTGGAATTTCACAGGCCAAATATGTCGTACTTTGCTTGCTACAATGCTCCATATTTGCTCAAACAGTCTCCAAGTGAAGAAGGCTACTTCAAGTTCATCTGATTGCCTTCAAATTTTGTAAAGTTATCCCGGAATCGCTATTTTTAGTTAAAGGGAGGTCCAAACAATTTAATCTTGGTCTCCCTAGGTTTAAATTTCCTGTTTTAGAATATAGAGATTGTAAATCTGTCCAAACAGTTTAATTTTGGTAGATTCTTAGATAGGTAGAGAAACAGAGGAGCCCAACAGCTTAATCTGGGCTCCAGAAGAAATAAGGGTAGTATGTAGATAGGAAAGCATCAAAAGAAAAATGAATGACAGGTTTGCAAGTCTAAGTGCACCTCCAAACAAAAGAAGAAAAAATGCTAGGCAAGTAGGCTGGGTAGGTAGTTCTGAGGTTGTTGAATTGCTGACCAGTTCCAGGTTTTCAGGTATCATATCATGCAGAACATAATCAGCAAGGATTTGTAAAGCAAAAAAAGCTCAAAAGAGGTATAACTGACTCCCCTTCTCTGTTTTCCCCAATCATTAACTAACTTCCCCAAAAGAGGTCAAGATCTGCTTGACACCTCTTAAGGTCCATCATCTTCATAACACTGGCTTGAGTAAAGATCTTCTTTACTCAAAGTTGTTCCATATCTTCTCCTAAAGTATGGTCCTATCCCCTCGTAACAGCCTAAGCTCTCCCGAACTTAGCGCTTTATTACCATCTCCATATTAACCACTAACATTATTATTTATCTCCCTATTCTTCCCATCCCCTTATTAATATTAAGTAAAATTCCCCTACGCAATATCCCTCCCCCTGGTTGAAAAATAACCATAAGAACTCCTGGGAATTGCTCAGTTTATCTGAAACTCAGCGAGAACCCCTGACCTCCAAAACCACCTCCCAGATATAATGGACTCCTTCCAAAGTACAAAATCCCTCTGAGGTAATCGGACCCCTTCCGAAACCTCAAATGCCCTTCACACCCACTTACTTGCTCTTTCCTCCTCAAAGTCGTATCACATCGCAACCTCACACTCTCATCTTCGCGCAAGTCATCACCCATCCGTTCCCCGCCGATGCGATATTGCGATATCGGCGATCGGCGATCACAAACGCCGAGTGTCCAATCCATTCACCTCTCCGTCTCCGCCGATGCGATATTGCGATATCGCCGATCGGTAGTCGCAAACACCATGTGTCCAACCCAATTATCCCCCCCCGTTCCCCGCCGACGCGATATCGCGATATCGCATTGGAGTCTCTTCACCACAGTATATCCAGTATCTCACCATGTCGTTCTGTACTAGGGACCCACAGCTGACGTCATCCGCTGTACAACCGACGCCATGCTTACGTCAGCATCCAGAAAGCCGAAAAAGCTTCGCGCAGAAAGGAAAATCGCACTTCGGAGCTCCAGATCAAGAAACTGAGGCAGTTTCCGATGCGCGATTAGCGCGAAGCACTAATCACGCATCGCTATGGGAAATAGGCCATTTCAAGGAATCTTCAGGGAATCTTCTGATTTCTGAGCCCATTGCGCGCCGAAAAAGCCTGAAAATCGCCCAATCTTGCCAAAAGGATCCGATTTTAAGACAGCAACAGATCAATCACAGAGTTTAAAGTGTATCAGATCAAATCAGCAGGCATCAAGCATGTCAAAGAGATCATCGGACGCGGAAGCCATCAAATTGTAGCGGCAAAGTTATCAGCGAATATTTTGAAGCAGCGGCCCGATAGCAAGAGATAAATTAATATCTTCCAAAACAGATTCATAGAAGGAGGGCGAAACTACTTGAGCTCTCAATCATAATTATCTGCACATTCCAATTCACACCAAAGCCGAACTGCAGCCCGAAGGCACAATCACTCGACAGCACCGCATCTGGTCCCCAAGCCACCTCGTCACCTGTTCCACTCCAGCTGCCCCCAGCGCAACCAAAAAGATTTACTTGCATTTAATTCCAGCAGCATTTAGATTTTTGAAGAGTTATAAGCAGACCTGTCAAGGTCATTTGTAATGATGTCTTTCCGATATTTTGTTTATAAATACCACCCTAAGTAATGTTGTGAGGGGTTGGTTGGTTGGTAGTAGTTGTTGTTCAGTCTTCTTTCCAGCATTTTCTCTAAGCAGAGACTCGCACTGTAACTGTCATAATTTCCATAATCAAAGATTGCTGAAAGCATGGATTGCGAAACAACCTGATGTTTTCTCTTGGCCAAGGAATGATCACGGAATTCCTATGCTTCTACATGATCCAATAAGTGTTCCTCTCCCCTATTTTATTTTATGTTTTTTATCACCTTTCCGCCTTTCTAAATTACAGAAAAAAAGAATAGCTTAAGATTTGTTCCAATACACCTTAAGTTCAATTTATGCGTTTTTCAATGTTTTCTTTAGAAACAGTTATGAGCTTGTATTCTTAAATGATCTGGTTTACGTTGTTTCTTTCACATATGAGTGCATGTCTTAGGAATTCTTAACTGCTCCTAGATCCCATTCATCCATTTCTCCTCTTTGTCAGCATGATGAAATGATTCTCCTTTGCCTTTCATCCCTGATGTTCACTTCGTACTTTCAGCAGACAGAAAATTGTATCTTGTGTGGCTATCCCACTCTGTATCCCCTTGTGACCAAGAAAACGCTCGCAAGCCTCAATCTGTGACTCCATGCCCAATGGTTCGAAACTTATCACACCTTACCGTGCCTCTTTGTTCGATAATCCTACCTTCTTTCCAATCACAATCAACACTCCCTTGAAGTCAGAAAGCTAGCCTAAAATCATCAACTAAGGTTGAATCAAAAGGAGAGAGCCCTCTCCGATTGCAGGTGGGCTAGAACCTGCAATCAGAAGATTGGTTTGTGGTTACCTCGGCCGTATCCCTATTAGGAGCCTAGGGACAACCTGAGTGATAACATAATGGCGACTCAACTGGGGACCTCCTCAGATAAATCAATGCAACCAGTCTGCAGCCCTACAGAGGAAGAAACCGACTTGTAAAAGCCTTGGTCGACCTGTATCTGCGTACTCCATTGGTGATTCAAGCGCTCTGTTCTTCTTTAAACCCCACTGGAGAAAGTGCTCCTGTTCTTCAAAGCCTGTCATGCTTAGTTCTAATCTTTGATGGTGGACAGAGATCAGGCACTTCAAAGTCTAGGCATCCACCTGGCGACTCCACTTAATTCAGCAACAATCGGTAGATGCCACAATTTTGGTTATAAAAGCATATACCCGAATGATGCTTTTACATTCAGAAACTATCAGTCAGCAAGTTCATCTTGTTTTTCAGTTGCTTAAATGGCTGCACTAGTTGTTTGATTTCACCTAACGACAAAGTAACTGCCGGTTAGGGTAGGTAGGTAGAAGGAATAAAGCGGCCGGAGAAAACAAGTTTTGCAGAAGACAGCAAGAAACTAAAAACCAAGGCGTTCTGGCCTGTTGTTCTTGACTTCTCACAAGGAGAAGCCATCCCCGAGTGGAGCCACTGTTAGCTTCCTGCTGCAGCAGGTTATTCATTTTTCATGATTTGCATTTTACAGGCCAAATATGCCGTACTTTGCTTGCTGCAATGCTCCATATTTGTTTAGCAGTCTCCAAGTGAAGAAGGCTACTTCAAGTTCATCCAATTGCCTTCAAATTCTATAAATTTATCCCAGTATCGCCATTTTTCAGTTAAAGGGAGGTCCAAACAGTTTAATCTTGGTCTCCCTAGGTTTAAATTTCCTATTTTAGAATGTAGAGATTGTAAATCTGTCCAAACAGTTTAATCTTGGCAGATTCTTAGATAGGTAGAGAAACAGACGAGCCCAACAGCTTAATCTGGGCTCCGGAAGAAATAAGGGTAGTATGTAGATAGGAAAACATCAAAAGAAAAATGAATGACAGGTTTGCAAGTCTAAGTGCACCCCCAAACAAAAGAAGAAAAAATGCTAGGCAAGTAGGCTGGGTAGGTAGTTCTGAGGTTGTTGAATTGCTGACCAGTTCCAGGTTTTCAGGTATCATATCATGCAGAACATAATCAGCAAGGATTTGTAAAGCAAAAAAAGCTCAAAAGAGGTATAACTGACTCCCCTTCTCTGTTTTCCCCAATCATTAACTAACTTCCCCAAAAGAGGTCAAGATCTGCTTGACACCTCTTAAGGTCCATCATCTTCATAACACTGGCTTGAGTAAAGATCTTCTTTACTCAAAGTTGTTCCATATCTTCTCCTAAAGTATGGTCCTATCCCCTCGTAACAGCCTAAGCTCTCCCGAACTTAGCGCTTTATTACCATCTCCATATTAACCACTAACATTATTATTTATCTCCCTATTCTTCCCATCCCCTTATTAATATTAAGTAAAATTCCCCTACGCAATATCCCTCCCCCTGGTTGAAAAATAACCATAAGAACTCCTGGGAATTGCTCAGTTTATCTGAAACTCAGCGAGAACCCCTGACCTCCAAAACCACCTCCCAGATATAATGGACTCCTTCCAAAGTACAAAATCCCTCTGAGGTAATCGGACCCCTTCCGAAACCTCAAATGCCCTTCACACCCACTTACTTGCTCTTTCCTCCTCAAAGTCGTATCACATCGCAACCTCACACTCTCATCTTCGCGCAAGTCATCACCCATCCGTTCCCCGCCGATGCGATATTGCGATATCGGCGATCGGCGATCACAAACGCCGAGTGTCCAATCCATTCACCTCTCCGTCTCCGCCGATGCGATATTGCGATATCGCCGATCGGTAGTCGCAAACACCATGTGTCCAACCCAATTATCCCCCCCCGTTCCCCGCCGACGCGATATCGCGATATCGCATTGGAGTCTCTTCACCACAGTATATCCAGTATCTCACCATGTCGTTCTGTACTAGGGACCCACAGCTGACGTCATCCGCTGTACAACCGACGCCATGCTTACGTCAGCATCCAGAAAGCCGAAAAAGCTTCGCGCAGAAAGGAAAATCGCACTTCGGAGCTCCAGATCAAGAAACTGAGGCAGTTTCCGATGCGCGATTAGCGCGAAGCACTAATCACGCATCGCTATGGGAAATAGGCCATTTCAAGGAATCTTCAGGGAATCTTCTGATTTCTGAGCCCATTGCGCGCCGAAAAAGCCTGAAAATCGCCCAATCTTGCCAAAAGGATCCGATTTTAAGACAGCAACAGATCAATCACAGAGTTTAAAGTGTATCAGATCAAATCAGCAGGCATCAAGCATGTCAAAGAGTATCAGTCGACGGCGGAAGCCATCAATGTAGCGGCAAAGTGTATCAGCGAATATTTTGAGCAGCGGCCCGAAGCAAGAGAAAATTTAATATCTTTCCAACAGATTCATAGAAGGAGGGCGAAACTACTTGAAGCTCTCAAATCATAATTATTGCACATTCAATTCACACCAAAGCCGAACTGCAGCCCCGAAGCACAATCACTCCAGCAGCACCGCATCTGGTCCCCAAGGGCCACCTCGTCACCTGTTCCGATCCAGCTGCCCCCAGCGCAACCAAAAAGATTTACTTGCATTTAATTCCAGCAGCATTTAGATTTTTGAAGAGTTATAAGCAGACCTGTCAAGGTCATTTGTAATGATGTCTTTCCAATATTTTGTTTATAAATACCACCCTAAGCAATGTTGTGAGGGGTTGGTTGGTTGATAGTAGTTGTTGTTCAGTCTTCTTTCCAGCATTTTCTCTAAGCAGAGACTCGCACTGTAACTGTCATAATTTCCATAATCAAAGATTGCTGAAAGCATGGATTGCGAAACAACCTGATGTTTTCTCTTGGCCAAGGAATGATCACGGAATTCCTGTGCTTCTACATGATCCAATAAGTGTTCCTCTCCCCTATTTTATTTTATGTTTTTTATCACCTTTCCGCCTTTCTAAATTACAGAAAAAAAGAATAGCTTAAGATTTGTTCCAATACACCTTAAGTTCAATTTATGCGTTTTTCAATGTTTTCTTTAGAAACAGTTATGAGCTTGTATTCTTAAATGATCTGGTTTACGTTGTTTCTTTCACATATGAGTGCATGTCTTAGGAATTCTTAACTGCTCCGGGATCCCACTTATCCATTTCTCCTCTTTGTCAGCATGATGAAATGATTCTCCTTTTCCTTTCATCCCTGATGTTCACTCCGTACTTTCAGCAGACCAAGAATTGTATTTTGTGTGGCTATCCCGCTCCATATCCCCTTGTGACCAAGAAAACGCTCGCGTGCCTCAATCTGTGACTCCATGCCCAATGGTTCGAAACTTATCACACCTTACTGTGCCTCTTTGTTCGATAATCCTACCTTCTTTCCAATCACAATCAACACTCCCTTGAAGTCAGAAAGCTAGCCTAAAATCATCAACTAAGGTTGAATCAAAAGGAGAGAGCCCTCTCCGATTGCAGGTGGTCTAGAACTTGCAATCAGAAGATTGGTTTGTGGTTACCTCGGCCGTATCCCTATTAGGAGCCTAGGGACAACCTGAGTGATAACATAATGGCGACTCCACTGGGGACCTCCTCAGATAAATCAATGCAACCAGTCTGCAGCCTTACAGAGGAAGAAACCGAATTTTGATCGGCCGACCTACGTGGTTGCATATTTTGAGAAAATTTTCAAAGATATATTAGAAGCTGGCTCCTAGGAAACAGACACGTAATACACGATCAAATCCTGATCCAAATAATCCGCCAATCGTTGGAAATCCCAATTTAATTCCTAAGATTGTTAGGGAACAAAAACAAAAAGATTGCCATACCCCTGTTAGTCTTGAAACAGTTCAGCCAATTGTTGTACTAACCCCTGTCAAAGTTCTATTCTGGTCTACCCGAATTCCCTTGGCTCATCACCCCCTTCTCCAAGTAGCTCTTCCACACCTCGACCCCATATCCCTACCCCTTCGGCTACTCCCTCTTCCCCTGTTATTCCTGTAATCCCCCTCGCTTTAGGTGTTCCGCTCATCCCCGTCATCATGGCTAGATATGCACCATTACAACTACCTGCTAATCCCGAGGCAATGCCTCAGGACTATCAATCGAAAATCACTTACTTCGATGGCACAACCTCTTGCACCGCCCTACAACATACAAAGAAAATGCAGGATTATTTCGAGAGTTATGAGATAGACGATGATAGCGTAAGAATGAAGATCTTTGTTCAAAGTCTAACCGGTGATGTCAGAACCTGGTTTAGGGCACTCCCACCTAATTCAATACTAAATCCAGAAGCCTTATACCAAACCTTCATTAACAGATGGAAGAAAAGGAAGGACCCCCTGCACATACTATCCGAATATGAGTCTATTAAGAGAGGACCTGGGGAAGCTGTCCTGGATTACTATGCCAGATTTAACAATGTTTACAACACGATACCACCAAATTTAAGACCTCCACCGGACCTTGCTTTATACAAATTTCCGGATGGCTTTGATGCCGAGATGGCATATCAATTAAGGGAAAGAGCCCCTCAAAGCCTTGCAGAAATGCAAGACGCTGCAGTAAGCGTAGAAGCAAACCTAATCGCTAAAAGAAACAGAACCAGATCCGAGAGAAAAACCACTTTCAAAGAAGAACCCTCCTCTTTCGAGAAGAAACTTGATGTAGTCATCAGTTCCATGAACAGGATGGGAGATAGATTAGACAACATGGAGAGAAAAAGTTCATGGGAAAATCAACAGCCCAATGCCACGAGGAACCCAAACTTCAGAAAAACCCAAAACTTGAACATAGGTAGGGCCAATCAAGATCACGACATCAGACCTCCTTTCCAAGAAAACTTTGCTGAGGCAGCTACATCTGCTCATCCCATAGACGGGACCCTAATGAACCTGGTTGATTCAGAAAATGAACAGCAATCCTCCTTCATGGAAGAAAACCGACCATACCTTAATATAGAACAATTCCGCACTAAATCGGGAGAGTCCTTTGACTTTAAACAAGGGTATGACACTGCTATATACGAGGTACATAAGAAATACAAACTAAGAACATGGACTGTCGATGTGTTTCCGCCTAGCAAGGCAAAGGAGGGCAAGCAGCCCAACAAAGCTAAAGGGAAAAGCACCAACGGTCAAACAACTGACAACCATGTCCCAAATTCTCAACAAGTTATTGTGGAAGATGTAACAGATACACATGGTTCTATGGAGCAGCCTCTGCACTCTTCCCATCCTGAAAAAGACCTGGAGAGCATTCTCGAAAATATGCCGAGAATGGAGATACCACGGACAGTCATACATAGTGATACGAACGCTCCAAAAGGAAATACAGAGAGTACGCCTGAAAAAGAAAAATTCACCAGTGTCAATACCCGGAACCCAGTAGAAAAACCATTCAGCCTAGAAACCGAAATTGGAAAGCTTAAAATCTCCATTCCCCTCTCAGAACTGGCTAAGCATGCTGTATATAGACAACAAATTCAAAAATCGCTTCAATTGCCTAAAGTTAGGGATGATGTAAACATTCTAGATGACACCCCTGAATTACTGTTCGGGCCAGAGGTTGACGGAAAAACAACATTCGGACCTGTTCCGCATTTCTATATCAGCCTGCACATACACGATAAGATACTGCACAATGCTATGTTTGACTCAGGCGCCTCACACAACCTCAAGCCCAAAGCTGTAATGGAAAAGTTGAACCTCGATGTCACTCGACCCTATAAAGATCTGTATTCGTTTGATTCAAGTCAGGTCAAATGCCTAGGCTTAATCAAAGATCTTTGCGTATCCCTAGTCCAATTCCCGAACAAGACGATCTTAATGGACGTAGTAGTTGCTGACATCCCCACAAAGTATGGCATGCTGCTATCTAGATCATGGGGAGCAAAATTGCAAGGATCCCTTCAACTCGACCTCTCTTATGCCACTATATCCGTCTTTGGGCAACCAAAGAGACTTTATAGGGAGACACTAATGAAATATGTGGTAAGTAGTGAGGAGAAACCCCAAAATTTTCCAATATACTCGATCCATTCTGATATGGATTCTTTTATCTTGTTTAACAATAATACAAGTCTTCCAACTCCTGATAAACCGCTATCCCTAGAACAAGAGACCAATGCTAGTGAGAGGCTAGTTGCCAACTCGCTTGAAATTGTCTCAACAGCCCGGGCAACTAGCACAGGACAGGAAGAAAATCCCGAAACAGAAGTCACCAGCTCATCCGCTCCGCATGCCCCTCAAATCCCCAATACATGCCTTGGACCAGAGGTCTCATGGTATTTAGAATTCGATGGTGCAATTAACAAGTTAGGAGTAGGGGCTGGAGTGTGGATTTACAATACTCACAAGAATCATGCACAAGGCCATGCCTATAGACTCAATTTTAGATGTACAAACAACATGGCAGAGTACGAAGCCCTTCTCTTAGGTCTCAAGCTGCTCAAAACCTTGGGAGCTACCACAATTTCCATCCTAGGTGATTCGGACCTCATTATACAACAGATAAAGGGAAACTTCTTCGCTAATGATAGTAGAATGAGAACTTACAGAGCCGCTGCCAGCGAACTGCTTAACGCCTTCAGTGATTTTGAGTTGGCCAAAATCGCACGAGAGCATAATATTCACGCTCATAGCCTAGCTACCTTCGCTAGCACATGTAGGCTTCCCTTTGGACCAAGTCACCGCTTCACTGCAGAAGTAAAACACAGATCGTCAATTCCTAACAATGTCGAGAGTTGGCAAGTATTCCAAGATGATGTCCAGATTAACAATTTTTTGACTCTGGAAGGTGAATTCTCTAGCACCAACATTGACATGGATGTTACACCAGAAACACAACAGTTAGCAGAAGAAGATCGCCTGACCCTAACAGCCACCATGGCTGAACAGATACTCAGCCCAACTATTTTTGACAGCACAAACATAGGGCAACTGAAACAGTCTTGCTCACCTAAGGCAACCGAGGTAGAAGAAGAATTTATGGACCTAAAAGGAAATGTTTTGCCTGCTGGCCTTACCCCATTGGAAGACATGTTTGATGACAACGATGTGGCCAGAAAACCAAAAATGGAACCTTTGGATGCCGCCATAGAAGAATACAACATAGGAACAACAGAACATCCCAAGATGATTAAACTTTCTAAAAACCTGCCTCCTGACCAAAAACCTAAATATGTGGATCTGTTCAAAGAATTTCAAGACGTATTTGCCTAGAGTTATGAGGACTTGAAGTCCTATGACACTTCAGTAATCCAGCATACCATTCCCCTAAGGCCGAACCAGAAACTGTTCAAACAAAAACTTAGAAGAATCAACCCCATGCTTCTCCATATGATTGAAAAAGAAATAAAAAGAATGTTTGAAGTAGGGATCATTGTGCCTATCAGATTCTCGGAATGGGTATCTAACTTAGTTCCTACCAGGAAGAAAACAGGAGAGATAAGACTGTGTTTATACTTGAAATCTAAACCAAGTCTCCCTAAAAGACCACTACCCGTTACCTAAAATGGACCACATCTTGCAAAGAGTAGTGGGTTCTTCTAGGATCTCTCTACTTGACGGATTCTCGGGATTTAACCAAATTCTTGTTCACCCAGACGATCAGGACAAAACAGCTTTTACCACACCCTAGGGAACGTTCAAATACGTTAAAATGCCTTTTGGGATGAAAAACTTCGGCGCCACCTTTCAGAGGGCAATGGATATCGCGTTCGCTAAGGAGATACATGATTTCCTTGTGGTTTACTTGGATGACCTGACCCCATTTTCCAAATCTGACTTACAACACCTTAAGCACTTAAGGCAAATTTTCATCACATGTAGGAAATACGGCATTTCCTTGAACCCAAAGAAGTCCCTGTTCGCCTTGGAGGAAGGCAGGTTATTAGGGCATATAATATCAAAAGATGGGATCAGAATCGACCTAGAAAGAATTCAGGCTATCCTCCAAATCCCTTACCCAAGAAACACGAAAGAGTTACAAGGATTCCTCAGAAAAATCAACTTCCTGAGGAGATTTATCCCCAATTTAGCTAAGTTAATAAGGCTATTGAGCAACATGCTAAAAAAGGACGCCAAGGTGAGATGGTCCCTTGAGGCCAAGTAAGCTTTCGAGAGTATAAAAACGGCCTTGACTCAAACACCTGTCCTTACCAGTCCTCAATTTGACAGAGACTTTATCATTTTTTCTTTCGCATCAGAACATACCATAGCCGCAGTCCTTCTACAAAAAGATGATCAGGGCAATGAGAAACCAATAGCTTTCTTCAGCCGAGCTTTGAGAGACGCACCCCTAAAATTTCAGATCATGGAAAAGCAAGCTTACGCCCTGGTCAAAGCCATTAAAGACTTCAGAATTTACATCCTCTACTCCCATGTGATCGCATATGTCCCCAATGCTGTTGTAAAGGATATATTAACTCAAGAAGGATTGGAAGGCAGAAGAGGCAAATGGATTGCTAGCATCCTTGAGTACGACATTGAGATAAAGCCCACCAAGCTCGTAAAAGGACAAGGGCTAGCTAAGCTAATGACCGAAACAAATTTCCAAGCACTAGACATTAATCAGCTGGACGATGAAGCGGAGCTGGAGACTCCACAGATCAGTGATACCTTCACACAGTCCCCTTGGTATTCTGATATTTGCTTTGTATTGTTAAACCTGTGCGCTCCCCCAGGATTGTCCAGAACTAGAAAAAGATTTTTAAGAATGAAATCATCAAACTTCTGCGTCATAGATGGTGCTTTATTTTGGAAAAATTATGAAGGCATTTTGCTTAAATGTTTAACTAAAGATGAAACTAATAGTGTCATGAAAGAATTTCAAGCAGGTGATTGCGGAGGACACTTATATTGGAAATCCACGGCGGACAAAATCTTACGAGCCGGTTATTACTGGCCCTCTTTGTTTATAGATGTGAAAACATTTACTGCCTCATGCCACAAATGCCAAATATTTGAAGGAAAAAGAAAACTATTGCCTCTGCCCCTAAAGCCCATTTCAACTGAGAAGCCTTTTCAACAATGGGGTCTTGACTTTGTTGGAGAAATTCATCCCTCCTCCTCAGGCCAGCACAAATGGATTTTGACAGCCACCAACTATTTCACCAAATGGATTGAAGCCATCCCGTGT
Organism: Pinus taeda; assembly: GCA_000404065.3. Classification (NCBI taxonomy): domain Eukaryota; kingdom Viridiplantae; phylum Streptophyta; class Pinopsida; order Pinales; family Pinaceae; genus Pinus; species Pinus taeda. The sequence continues at coordinate 25,545 of APFE031122212.1, forward strand.
AGGCAAGCCAATGACTCCACCATCATCCAATTTCTTGAGAGCAACATCCTGTCTAGATTTGGCTGCCCGGAGAAAATCATTACCGACAATGCGGCTGCTTTCAAATCTAATAAAATCATTAACTTTTGCCACAAATACCACATTACCTTAGGTCACTCCACGGCCTACTACCCGCAAGGCAATGGCCTGGCCGAGTCTTGCAATAAGAGCCTCATCAATATCATAAAGAAGATGCTAGAAGAAAACAAAAAGAACTGGCACAAAAATCTCACCAGTGCCCTATGGGCAGACCGAATGTACACCAAAAAATCCATTGGGTTGAGCCCCTATGAACTTGTGTATGGCATGGAAGCCAGGTTTCCTTCATCTCTGGGCATACCTACTATCAAACTGTTGCAAGAAATTCAGGGTGAACTGAACGACATGCAAAGAATAATTAATCAGACCATTCACCTTCAGCAAACCAGAGAAGAAGTTTTCAACAGAGCTCAGGGTCTACAAGAAAAACTTAATAAAATGTTCGACAAGAGAACCAAAGCAGAGGATTTCTGGGTAGGCAACAAAGTCCTAAGATGGGATGCAAGAACAGAAGACAAGGGCAAACATGCAAAATGTGATTTTCTGTGGAAAGGTCCATACATTATCAGCGTTGTGCAAGGCAATAACACCTACTTTCTCAAATCTCTTGATAACAGCACAACGGAAGAAGGCCCGATCAATGGCCGGATGTTGAAACACTACAATGATCCTCCTGCTTGAAAGAGCAGATGGTAGTTGGTTTGTACATATTTGTATATATCAGTTTTGACTTTTTAAAGTTTATAATTCTAAAAGCACGTGGAAGAAATCAGGCGGCGCTTTCCAGTTTTGCAGAAGACAGCGAGAAACTAAAAACCAAGGCGCTCTGGCCTGCTATTCTTGACTTCTCACAAGGAGAAGCCATCCCCGAGTGGAGCCACTATTAGCTTCCTACTGCAGCAGGTATTCATTTTTCATGATTGGAATTTCACAGGCCAAATATGTCGTACTTTTCTTGTTGCAATGCTCCATATTTTCTCAAACAGTCTCCAAGTGAAGAAGGCTACTTCAAGTTCATCCAATTTCCTTCAAATTTTGTAAAGTTATCCCGGTATCGCTATTTTTAGTTAAAGGGAGGTCCAAACAGTTTAATCTTGGTCTCCCTAGGTTTAAATTTCCTGTTTTAAAATATAGAGATTGTAAATCTGTCCAAACAGTTTAATCTTGGCAGATTCTTAGATAGGTAGAGAAACAGAGGAGCCCAACAGCTTAATCTGGGCTCCGGAAGAAATAAGGGTAGTATGTAGATAGGAAAGCATCAAAAGAAACATGAATGACGGGTTTGCAAGTCTAAGTGCACCTCCAAACAAAAGAAGAAAAAATGCTAGGCAAGTAGGCTGGGTAGGTAGTTCTGAGGTTGTTGAATTTGCTGACCAGTTCTAGGTTTTCAGGTATCATATCATGCAGAACATAATCAGCAAGGATTTGTAAGCAAAAAAACTCAAAAGAGGTATAACTGACTCCCCTTCTCTGTTTTCCCCAATCATTAACTAACTTCCCCAAAAGAGGTCAAGATCTGCTTGACACCTCTTAAGGTCCATCATCTTCATAACACTGGCTTGAGTAAAGATCTTCTTTACTCAAAGTTGTTCCATATCTTCTCCTGAAGTATTGTCCTATCCCCTCGTAACAGCCTAAGCTCTCCCGAACTTAGCGCTTTCTTACCATCTCCATATTAACCACTAACATTATTATTTAGCTCCTTATTCTTCCCATCCCATTATTAATATTAAGTAAAATTCCCCTACGTAATATCCCTCCCCCTGGTTGAAAAATAACCATAAGAACTCCCAGGAATTGCTCAGTTTATCTGAAACTCAGCGAGAACCCCTGACCTCCAAAACCACCTCCCAGATACAGTGGACTCCTTCCAAAGTACAAAATCCCTCTGAGGTAATCGGACCCCTTCCGAAACCTCAAATGCCCTTCACACCCACTTACTTGCTCTTTCCTCCTCAAAGTCGTATCGCATCGCAACCTCGCACTCTCATCTTCGCGCAAGTCATCACTCATCCGTTCCCCGCCGATGCGATATTGCAATATTGGCGATCAGCGATCACAAACGCCGAGTGTCCAATCCATTCACCTCTCCGTCTCCACCGATGCGATATTGCGATATCGTCGATCGGCAGTCGCAAACACCATGTGTCCAACCCAATTATCCCCGCTCGTTCCTCGCTGACGCGATATCGCAGCGGAGTCTCTTCACCACAGTATATCCAGTATCTCACCACGTCGCTGTGTACCAGGGACCCACAGCTGACGGCATCCACCGTACAGCCGACAACATGCTTACGTCAGCAGCTAGAAAGCCGAAAAAGCTTCGCGCAGAAAGGAAAATCGCACTTCGGAGCTCCAGATCAAGAAACCGAGGCAGTTTCCGATCGCTATGGGAAATAGGCCATTTCAAGGAATCTTCAGGGAATCTTCTAATTTCTGAGCCCATTGCACGCCGAAAAAGCCCGAAAATCACCCATTCGTGCCAAAAGGATCCGGTTTTAAGACAACAGCAGATCAATCACAGAGTTTAAAGTGTATCAGATCAAATCAGCAGGCATCAAGCGTGTCAAAGAGTATCAGTCGACAACGGAAGCCATCAATATAGCGGCAAAGTGTATCAGCGAATATTTTGAGCAGCGGCCCGAAGCAAGAGAAAATTTAATATCTTCCAGTAGATTCATAGAAGGAGGGCGAAACTACTTGAAGCTCTCAAATCATAATTATTGCACATTCAATTCACACCAAATCCGAACTGCAGCCCCGAAGCACAATCACTCCAGCAGCACTGCATCTGGTCCCCAAGGGCCACCTCGTCACCTGTTCCGATGCAGCTGCCCCCAGCGCAACCAAAAAGATTTACTTGCATTTAATTCCAGCAGCATTT
>APFE031122212.1:28795-53704 GCA_000404065.3 Pinus taeda
CCTTGTGACCAAGAAAACGCTTGCATGCCTCAATCTGTGACTCCATGCCCAATGGTTCGAAACTTATCACACCTTACCTCGCCTCTTCATTCGAGAATCCTACCTTCTTTCCAATCACAATCAACACTCCCTTGAAGTCAGAAAGCTAGCCTAAAATCATCAACTAAGGTTGAATCAAAGGAGAGAGCCCTCTCTGATTGCAGGTGGGCTAGAACCTGCAATCAGAAGATTGGTTTGTGGTTACCTCGGCCGTATCCCTATTAGGAGCCTAGGGACAACCTGAGTGATAACAACAGGCACGAAGGATGTCGAAGACTTCCCCCTCCCTGACACATCCTCTTAGAATTTGATCCAGACCTAGCTTGAAAAGATTTCCCCTAATCAAAGTGAATGGGGCATTCATTCTTATGATCCTGCTCTTTTCCTTGGAGAACAAGTTTGGTGGAAACTGTGCAGACACAAAGTAGTTTTTTATGTCAGCAAACCATGGAGAGAGAACTAAAATGGCGAATAAATATTCATTTGGTAATTGATCATCAATCATTCCTTCCTCCCCTGCAAGCAAAGTCAATCTAGATAATAAAAAAATTGCAACAACATTCTCCTTGCCAGGCTTATCAATAATAGTTAAATGAAATTGTTGCAAAAAAGTAGCCATCTAATAATTCAGGCATTTACATTAGGTTTATTCATCAAGCATTTAATTGAAGCATGGTCGGTATGTACAAATGGTTTGTGACCAGTAATGTAATGCCTAAATTTATTAAATGAATGCACAACAACTAAGATATTTTTCCATCATTGTGTATTTTAGTTTGACTTTCGACAGATTCTTACTGATGAAGTAAATGGCATAAGGTAGATTGTCATTTATCTGGCCTATACCTGCTCCTATAGCTTTGTGAGAGGCATCATCATGGATATGAAAAGGAAGATCCCAATTTGGGCCTCGGAGAATAGGTGCAATAGCCAATTTGTCCTTTAGGGTGTCTAAGGCTTCTTGACCGCTTTCTGACCATAAAAAATCGGAGTCTTTGGCCAATAGCCCAAATAAAGGAGAAGCTAAATTGTTGAAATCTTTTATAAATCTCCTATAGTATGTAGATAAACCTAAAAAACTTCTAACATCCCTCTATTTTTGTAGATTCGGGACCCTTTTGATGATGGTTATCTTATTTGGGTCTACTTGTAGTCCTTCGTGGGATATTGAGTGACCTAGAACAATCCCTGTAGTCATCAAGAACTCACATTTTTCTGGACTAAAGGATAAATTCATTTCAATGCATTTATTTAGCACCTTACCAAGGTTAGAGAGAGCCTCCTGGAAATCACACACATAGGTTGTAAAGTCATCCATATAAGTTTCTACTACATCATCGACTGGCTCTTCAAAGATACTCAGGACTTCCCTTTGGAAAGTGGTAGGGGAACTGTATAGACCAAAAGTAAGGACCCTATAAGCGAAAGTACCCCAAGGATAGGTAAAGGTGGTTTTATCCTAGTCCTCTAGGCTAATCTAGATTTGATTGTACCCGCTGAACCAATCTAAGAAAGAGAAAAACATTTTCCTGCCTGGCCATCTAACACTTGGTCAAAGAAAGGTAAAGGAAAATGGTCCTTCTTTGTTGCTTTGTTTTACTCTCTGTAATCAACAAAAATCCTCCACTTTCTATTTTTCTTTGGAACCAACACCAAAGGAGACACCAGCTCACTGTCCGAGATAGGGTAAATGAATTCTGAATCGAATAGCTTTTGTAACTCTTCTTTGACTATATCCTTGAGAGCTGGATTCATACTCCTTTAGGGTTGTTAGACTGGTTTAAAACCTTCTTTGACGTAAATGTGGTGAGTGCACACTGAGGGGTGCACCCCCTTCATTTTTTTGTAATTCTGGCCAAAGGCATCCAAATTCTCTCTTAGTATATTATATAACTCTTCTTCTTGATGTACAAAGAGAGAGAGGTTGATTTTCAATGTTATTTAACGATTGAATTCTATTGTCTTGACATGTGTAGGGTTTGAGTCAGCTAAGCATAGATCAATCTTATGGTTGTTCTTGGTTTCCTTCACTAATTCATCTAAAGACATGGTGTCGGGAGTTGGATTTTGGAGGATGTGTCCAATTAAATAATCTTCATCAGGTTGTCCTCCTCCTATGACAGTTTCTAGGGTATAGAGTTGGGCGGAGTAGACTTCATATTTTTCCTCCTCTTCTAGCCATAAAGGTAAGTCATGTTCTAAAGATAGCTCAGCAGGAGGGTACAAGACCAACTTCTTGGATAGATGCCCATTTTTTATAGTCATGTTTCCAGCCTTACCGCTGATGTAGGCATCGACAGTGGCTAACCAAGGCCTCCCAAGTATGAGAGGATAACCATTAAATTTGGTCTTAGGCTGGGGAACTAAGAAGTCTGTAGGGTATTGACAGGAGTCAACAGAGACCATCACATCCTCAACAATCCCCTCAAGGGCTACTGCAGATTGGTCTGCAAGATTGTCGTGGTCTTTCTTAATGAACCTTGGAGATTCAACTTGAGCATGGTGTCCTTAGTCATTACATTAATGGTAGCCCCAAGATCAATCAAGGTATGGGGGACAATGATGCCATTGATGTATACATCTACTATAGGGCTCCCAGGGTCTAAATACTTTGGGAAAATTACCTGCCCCAACATTAAATCAGATGACTATCCAATGACATTAATGGTAGGGGTGTCTATTTTTCGCATCCCTGGATGTTTGAAACACTTCTCTTTAATCAATTTGTTGTAAATAGGTACATCCTTAATATCTTGGAGAAGTGGGATTTTGACACATCGATTTTTCAATTCACCCAGAAGTTCATTCTCTTCTAAGGTATGTTGGATTAGATGAGTTAATATTTTAGGAAAGGGTGGTGGATTCACTCTAGGCATACTTTCCTCTCTTTCCTCCCCACTCTCCCTAGGTGGAGATGGAGGTTGGTTATCCGGGAGCACTCTCCCAGACATAAGGTTGATTTCCTGAATTTCCATAGCATAAGTAGGGTAGAATGTCTCTCCACTATAGACCTATTGTGCCTATTTTTTGTTCGGGTTTGAGTTTGGTTGGGTAGGCATCTGAGGTTGTTTATGTGGAGTAGGGTCGAAAAGATGTGGTTGAGATGGAGGTGAAAGTAATAAATCTGGAGCATTATTGTACGGAGGCCTCCACCTCTGGGGTGGTGCATTCAATTGAGGTTGTGGAGGAGTATATGATTAAAATAGCTGGTTGGTCGGATAGGAATGGTATTGAGGTACAAAAGACCAGGGAGAAGGTGTAGACCAGGAGGGATGAGTAGTGGGGCCCCAAGAGGGGATGGATGTGTTTTGGTTAGGGTTGTAATATGCATAGAATAACCCTTGCATGCCCTGTTGGTATGGTCAAGGCCCATGAGGCCTCCTTTGATTTATGTAGCAGAGTTGTTTAGTCACCCCTTAAGTTGCATGATACACAACTTTTAGTCCAGGTAGAGAAGGGCACTTGTCTGTGGAGTGGTTTTCTTCATAGACCGAGCAAATTTCTATAAGGTTTAATGGACATTCATTCTTAGGGTACCTCCTTTTGCATCTAAGGCAGAATATGGCTAATTATCTCTCTGCTTCCTCCTACTTTCTCTTGATTTTTATAGTGTCCATCTGTAGGGAAGAGGTTTGCATCATTTCACTCTTAAAATATTCCAACATGTTTCCAATTTCACTTTTTATAGATGTGTTGGAAGAGGATGAGATGGCCACTATTTGACTAACCCTACCCCTTTTTCTAGCTTCCCTAGAATGGTTCTTAAAAACGGTTTTGATATCCCCATAGGGTAGTTGGTAGATGTCCCCTCTTGATAGTAGGTTTAGGGTATCCAAGAGATCTTCCCTGATCCCCCTAAGTAGGACTAGCTTAAGTGATTCAAGATAAAGTGTGACTAGGACTAGCTAAGTTGGGACCTTTCCTCATAATCCTCTAAGGACTCATCATGCCCTAAGGTCATTCTAAAAACTTCCTCTTTGTTGTATTTGGACCTACAGTAATCCCTATACTTGTTGAAATCTTGCTGCATCTGAGCCCAGGTGGTGATACTATCCCCAGGTAAACCCATGAACCAACGTAGAGTCGTATCCTTGAGAGTGGATGTGAATAATTTCAACTTCTGATCATCAGTGGTGTAATAATAAGTTCTGCATATGATAGAAAATTCAAACAAGAAAGTATCTGGATCTTCTGAGGTCAGGCCATGGAAGTGAGGAAGAGCAGAGGGGCTTATGTTTTTCATTTTGGCATCCCCATTGATTTCTCTGATGGGAAAAGCATCCTCAATTATTTCTATATCTTCCCTTCCATTTCTATCTTTAGCCATTATGTTAGTTGGAATGGGTTCTTCTTCTTCCCCTATAAGCTCTTCAAAAATATTTGGTTGTTCGCTTAAGGGGTCCTCTAATTCACAGCCACTAAAGAAGAGGGAAGGTTGGTTGTTTGAAGTGGTGGGGGTATTTGGTAGAAATTTTCCTAAGTTATTCCTATTCCTATGAGGCATGAAAGAAGTGCTTTTTTTTGTTTTTCAAGATTTTAAAAACTAATTGTAGAATGGAAAAGACAAAATAAATAGAAACTAACTACTGAATGAAATCATTTGCAGAATGGAAAGGAAAGCAAACCAACTTACAACTACTTTGCAAAAATGAAACTAATAGCAGAATGAAAGAGATAAGAAATGGACGAAATAAAAGTAGAAATCACATCTACTTAGACCCCTCCCCGGAAACAGTGCCAAAAATTGATGAGCACTAGTATTGTAGCAAGAATGTTGTAACTCCTAGGGCTACCAACTTTACTTCATCAACCCAGGGTTCGTACAAACTTGGAGGTGACAGTGTTGTATACACAAATAGATGTAACGGGTCCACTCTTTTCCACTGCTGAGCTGGGGCGATAGACCACTAGGGTTTTTCAAACCAAACTTCTATTTATTTAGAATAAGATTGATTACCAATTGAGAAATGAGAATATTACCCTAATTGAGAGGATTGAAATGCTACCTATAGTAATGAAAGATTGAAATAGAGGCCTAAAACACACAACTCATCTAGCGATTTATTGAGATACCTTGCTTCAAAAGAATTGTAATTTAACAGATGTGAAATCCTAACTAGCTTAAGCATGAAATCTGATCTAAACATCACTTAACTGTTGTGCACATGAATAAGCATAACAACCTTTTTATTTTTGTCTTTTTGTGAAAACATGAATGCTAATCCTTCTTAATTGCATGGCAGGTGGGATAGGTGTGGAGAGAGATGGGTGTGACGGGTCAATTGGATTGGGAGGAAAGCAGGGGTCTTCTCCTAGCTTTCATGATTCATTTTTCACAAATCGTGCTCAAAACAGGAGACTACAAGTCTTCCTACAAGATGTCTACAGAAAGTCTTAGTTCACCTACATGGTCCCCTGTTTTCCTATAGGAATAGGCCGAAAGTATAAGGAGTGATTTGGACAGTGATATGGAGCTTAGGGAAGGTGATTGATGGGAGGAATAAGGCAAGGAAGTGGTTGGAACTCACTCATAACTCAAACTGAAGCTTTATGATGGTTGGATTTGCTCAACAAGCATGGCAAGTTGTCCTTGTGAAATGATAACTCGGATTGAGAACTTAGTGGACTTTGGCGATCATGGGTGGGTATGGTTTGGCTGAGGCTGATGATATGAGATCTTCCTGTGATATTGAAACTCTTGAAAAATACACATCATTGTTGGCATTTATCCATAAATCATTTCAAAACAAAAAGGGTTTACAACAATATAAGGAAAACAGAATGTGCATCATTTATTTGCCAACTTCATGCATGGAAATTCTTGAAACCTATTATGAAAGAAACATGAAATCTAATACAACTTAATATATTAGAAATGGAAACTGCAACCTATCTTGTAAAACTGAAAGATGTCGACCTAATCAGTAGAAAAACCCTAAATTTCATAAGAAACGAGAATTCTGTCTTTTTAGACTGAATGGGAGTTTTTCCTCAAACCATGGTCCCTAAAGGGAGGAATGAGGTAAGATCCACCTGTCATCAACCTTTTTTAATATTTCCTTATCTATCTAATGCTACTATTAAATATATGCACAAATGGAAGTAAACTAATCAAATTCACCAATACTTGCAATGCAACAATGCCAAAATTAATTTAACAAGTAATCTATGAAATAACCTAAGCATACAAGTACAATAGAGGAATCTGTGCTACTAGCGTTGGGCCCTAACCTAAGATCTTCAGCCCTCTGAGTCAACTCAGTGTTGGATCAAGGTAATGCTCATTTTCATTAACATATCAAAAAATACATAACAATATTTGGTCACAATCCTTCAACCCGAACATGCTTAGCTATTTTGCATAAAAATTTGAATCCTAATGAGGCTCTAGGCCTCTTTATTTATACAACTAAAGTTGCCAACAACTTCCTTAAATCTAGGGAGGCTTGGCTCACAATCTTAAGATTAACTGGTTCTTAACTATCGCTGGCTCCGTTAATGTCAATCTTGTTTGCTTGTCACCAATGATCAAATGTGCTTTTACCAAGCTTGTCAAGGGTTTCAAAATCAAATTTTACCATGTCACTAGGCTTGCAGAGTAAAATTTGGCTACTGGTTAGTTGGTCTAGGAATGAGTTCAGTCTTTTGGGAAAGCCACATATGCTGGTCACCCATCTCATTCAGATGAAGGTGTCATAATAAAAGCAAGCTTTCCTTATATCAGTCATCATCATCATTCCATTCAGTTTCATGGTTTTTTCATTAGGTCATTAGGGTTTTCAAGGTCCATTATTACCATGTGTAAATCCAGCATTGAATAAAGCATGACAAGCAGCTCTTTGACATTAACTTGTTGAGTTTTCACAAGTTCATCACAATTTCAGTTTGAAAAGCTCCATAAGAAGAAGTTCCAATGTTCAAAAAGTGAAATTACAGCCCAGGTTTTAGTCTTCTAAGATGACTCAGTTTTAAAAGGTGAAAAATCATTTTTTCAAAGGTTTGTGGGTCCCATTTCTTTTCAAAAAGGAAATTAATTTTCCTATACAAACCAAAAATCCCCAAACTCATCTTAGTTGCCTCTCGTTCCTCATTGTGCATCGAGATCTCCCTTCCTTTGGTGAGAAAAACTCGATTTTCAAGGCAAATTTAGCAAAAAACCTATGGTGCTGCGCTTCTAGAGACTACGTTGTGCTTTTTAAGCCGACATTGCGCTTCTGGACACTGCGTTGTGCTTCCAGAGACTGCACTATGCTTGTGCCAGAGCTGCTTAAAAATGCCCATAACTCACCTAAATCGGAATTTTAAGCTTGCAAATCCTTTTTCTTACAAACCTAGGCTCATCTACAAGTAAGTATACCATCTCACTATACTTTTTATTTTGCAAGATGAATTCAAAGCTAAAGATTTCTTCATTAGGGTTTCTAGTGGATTTTCCATGAAATGATGCTAGGGTTGATGATGGTCATCTAGTTTTCATACTTTTAAACATGTAAAACCTCATCCTACACCTCTACACATGTTTAATATGCTACATGGACCACTGAAACAACTACAAACACTAAATTACGTCACCAAAAATGAAACCCTAGCTCATTCCTATGGGATTTGGACAATTTTCCTAGAAACCTTGTTTTTCCTTTTTCACAAATATATCATTCCTTCATTTTAGTTCCTTTCATCTTCATAAGTTGTGCATAGTTCATATTCACCTCCTACAAATTCCCCTTGCCATTTTCTCTACTCCACCTACCCATCAATTCATTTTTCACTCATCCCTCACTGTTTTTTCTCATTTTCCTGTTGTTAGGGTTTTTGTCATCATGGAAGGAGATTCTTCACCAAAAAGGAAGAAACATCACAAGGGAGGCAAAATTCTCAGATACGACCTTCAAACTGCAATGAGATCTATTCATCACCCTTTATCAAATAGTGCTTTGAAGATGTGAATTGCCTAGATTTTTGCAAAAGGGTGTATGAAGTAGGTTTCCATGAGCAGTTGATAGATTGGGTTGCTACTCATTTGAAAGGAGAAAGTGCCATTATTGTTGGTGTTGATTTCAAATTTTCAGTGGCATCTATTTCAATTTCTATAGGGCTTGCAAATCATGGTGAATACTGGTTCAAGGGGATGAACTTAGATCTTTTACATTATAGATATTTCTTGAAAACACCATATAGGGAAACCCATACTCATATCATACCTTTCAGGTACCTGTTGGAGAAGTATGCTCCATTGATGAAAGTTGTCATGAGATTCTTTACGTGTGAAGGAAGGCTCTCTAGACTATATTCCTATTACATCCGACTTCTAATGCACTTTACAACTTAGAAACCTCTAAACATGTGCAACTATCTATGCAGGAGCCTTTCCAAGATGTCAGAGAAGTATAGGTGAAGAACAAGGAACACTATCCTAGTCTCTTTCATCATAGTATGATCAAGACTATAGTGCTTCATCAACTTACAGAGAAGAACATGTCATGGGAATATTTCTTGGAAACAACTCTGAAATGGCATGAATCCAATGTGGCAACTCAACCTTCTAGCATGCCAACACAATAAATGGAAATTGGGTCTTCAAGCAAATCAGTGGAAATGCCTAAAGCACCTAAACTTGAGGTGACTAAGATGTACAAAAGAGGAAAGAGGCTTACGTTTTCTTCTCATGGTGAGAAAGGGGCCAAGCCTTCTACATCAGCAAAATAAGGACCATCAGTGCAGGATAAGGACTTGGTTGAGCATGTGTATGAGTTGGTTGAATTAGAAGCAGAAAATGAGACCTCAGGTATGTCGCAGATGATCAGAGACAAAGATTATCAAATCAAGGAACTTACATTCAACATGGAAAGAGCAAGGTTTATCATTTCATTCCTAGAACAAGAAAACAGTCAACTAAAGGCAAAAAAAATTGATCATGGAAAAGGAGAAAACTAAACTATTGCAACAAGTAGGCAAGGGAAAAGAAGTCATGGATATTAATGAGCTTGAAGGAACAAAAGGAAAAGGTAAAAGAAAGAGGCCAAGAACCAAAGGGCTTAGAAAGGCATTATAGGAAGAAGAAAAACTCATCTTACTGGATGAGGAATTAGAGCTAGAAGACACAATTGCATTAGAAATCAATCAAGACAAAGGGTACTGGTTAGACAAGGTCAATGAACATTTGGAGAAGCTTCTAGACAAGGCTAATAGAGACAATCAACTGCTAAGGCACATGGTACATCATTACCAGGCTCGGAACATGATTTGCAATGTCAAGGTCAAGCAACTTGAAAACAAGTTCAAAGAATCCCTAAAGGACCAAAATGATAAAGGAAACTTGGAGATGCTTGCTGAAGCATCTATGAGGGCTTAATATGCCTCATTTCACAGCTCTTGAACAATTTTGAAGAAATTTTGATCATTTTTTGTTTTTTGGAAATTTTAGTGCCTTATGTAGAAATTTAGCTAGTCCCAGAAGCGCAGCGCCCTCGGGAACTCAAATCAGGAATGGCTTGCATTTTTGGAAAGCCCTTGGCATCCTCTCAAAATCTATTTCTTCAGATTTTCCAGAGGAGGCCTCAATTTTGAGAAAAATGGGAAAAGGTGGTCAAACATCAGCTTTCTGGACCTCTTTTTGATAGGCGTTGTGCTTTTGGAGCGACCTTGGGAAATTGCATTTGTGAAGGTCTTCCTATGGGTCATTTTCAAAAATGGAAAGTGTTCTGGAAACTATACTTGAAATTCTAGATGACCATTCTTTCAGATCTTCATTTAGACCTCAGGAAGGCACCTTAAAGTAGGCTCAAAGTTGGTGTTGAAATTCTGCAATTTCCTATGTTTTTAATTTAAAATTTCACTATGCAAATTTTCTAGTTTTCAGTTTGACTTGGTCAAAGTAAAAACTCTTGATGTAATGGAACTTTTTTCGAGGTTATATGATGAAAGAATGAATAAATTTACATGATAGGTTACTTTTTATGTTTAATAGCCCTCATTAAGGAAGCAAATTCCTAAACAAAGTTTCCAAGAAGTGTTTGTGTTTTACCTTCTCACTCTCACATGTTGGTTGAGAGAATCTTGGAGTCAGTTCCACCACCTAGGAATTCAACTCCTAAAGGTGGGGAAGTGGTCAAATTGAGTCTATATGTATCATTTCTCTTTCAGAGAGAAGGGTTGGAATTTTGTGGAGGAGGCTTAGATGTTATGATCTTTTCAGCTAATATAGGAGCAGTGGCAGCTATTTTTCAGGAACTCTAGCTATGTGAGTGTACGGTGTTTGTTTAATCTTTCTACCAGTTTCTAATGGATAAATCATCTCTATTCACATGCTTTGTCTTCTTTATATGAATTACCTTGCATCTAAATAGACAAGACTCTTGATTTCAAGATCTGTTTATGTGGTATTCATAGTTGTGTTTATTTCTTCTAAAAGCTAATGAACTCATACTTACATATGCTCATTAGTCTCTTCAAAAATTTCTAATCTATACTACATTGAAAATATTTCAAATACACCATAGCCTTCAGATGCCTAGCTTTTTTCTATATTTGTCTCTGCATTCCTAAAGCCTATACCTAATCACTTGCTCTAAACCCTAGTCCAACAAACCCTAAAATCTCAAATTCACAAACACACAAACAAACATACATATCTAGCCTAAAAACTTTGTTATTTAAAGTTATTCATTTATAAGGACTTTGAGAGAACCCTCTCGGGATCAGTAGGGCTAGCTACTAAGATGAAATTGATTCGAGGTTACCTCTTTCGATCTCCTCCTCAGCCTAGGAAATTGTAGAGGCTAATAGGCTTGACTGCCAATGATCCTCATGACTCGGCTTCCTGTAACTCCGAGCTGGTGTGATTTGATTAAGGGATCTTCGAGTGAGTGAGGATTTAATGAGGGAGATCCATCTCCTATAATATCTCCTTCTTGTCTCATTCGAGTTCCTGCACCATAATTTATTCCCAAAAACCTGCAATCAATGCACATTAGACCACTAGACATAACATCTTACTTTTACTCATGTCATTAAGAAAAATATAATTAAAACATGTAAAGAATTATGAGAAGAGTTTATTTTAGTAAGCTTGGAGGTGTATTAAGGTCCATATATTTTACCCAATGATGAGCCTCATCACTTCCATCATCATCCCTGGTGCTTGTCAATCATTCACATTACTATGGCCCTCATGCCTTTGTTGAGGAATCCGCATTGCCTCAACTCCAACAACTCCTCTTCTGTTGACTTCAACACATTTATTCCAGGAGAATCTAGAACACGATGTACCTTGTTTACAACTTTACTCATTGTTCGGTGTCTCAGATCAAGCAAAGGGATTCTCCATTTCCCTTTGATGGTTTGGTGATCCAGCAGATTATACCAACGTGTCTCGGGTGTGTGTGAGATGTTCCAGACCTCATGAGGGGGTGGCCCTTTAGGTAGCCCCCCAAATGCCTAGATGAAAGAAGATTATGATCCAGCCTCAAATGCAGTTTCGTAGATTTGGCTGGCTCAATTCCCACCACTTGTAGTGCCCACATCATTCACACCTCAGTTAAATGATCCATTCATATGCCTTTCCTGTTCAACAAGGCTTCTTTGGTTGTGATTCCCCCTCACCATGTCATTTTGAAGGACATTATGTCTCATATACTTAGATGTTATTGTATTCAGTCATGGCCATTGTTTTCTAGACACATTATGTATATGGGACTCATTGTATTAGTGTATCACATTATGGCCCATTGATGCCAATATATAATATATCACGTATCACGTACTTTGTAGCTCAGTCCCATATTATTGGGCACACCATTATTATTTATTCTCAGTTATCTCGGGAGGTATCGGTATGCCTCCCCCATATCATTTGATATCACGTACTCCAAATAAAAGGAGACTTATATTAGATTAGTAGGTCTCGCCCCCACCTAGCATGGACTAGTCATGCTAATATTTGATCAATCATATTTTATTATTTTCCAATTTATAAATTTAGCTTAATACTTTGTTATAAATAAGAGGGTTTTCCATTCATTCTTCACCATGATCATTATCATCATCACCATTATCATCTCACAACATTCAAGCTCCCACTTGAGTTCCATCTTGCTTTTGGGTTTTCGACATATTTGAGAGAGAAGAACAAAATCACTAAAGCACATCGACATCAAAAGGACCCATCCAATGGAGGTGGATTTACAAGTACATGTTGTAAATATTCTTCACCGGGTGTTTCAATAAAATTATAACTCATTTAAAGTATTCTATTATGTTATTACACTTCTCTTTACTACTACAATATGTTTTGGGCTTGCATCAAATATGTTTTTGTAGGGTTTTATCATTTTTCTTGCAGATCTAAAGCATAATAAGCGACCACATCTTGTTGTTAGGGGCACTTGTTACCAATGAATTAAGTGAAGCATTTTTGGTACACTTGCTAAAAATATTCACACTAACAAAAATCCTTCTCATGGATAAGTTGCTGATATTTCAAGAATTTTTCCATTAGATGTTCATACAAGGTTGCACGATTTTGTTGAAGCATGAATGAGTGAATATTTCATAAGGTTTTCCTCTTGTTTTCAATCAAATGTGAGAATATTTATCGAAGCTCTAGTAAAATAATCTCTCACCTACTTCTTTCGACAATTAATTATATTATTATTATTGATCCAAATGGAGCCCAAAATCAGGAAGTTTGTCATTGACAAATTTTTCACTTGGTTGCATTGGTTATTTGATTTCTTTGAATAGTTCTTCTTTCTAAAACACTAATGTATATAAATTAATGTATATAAATAAAATTTTGTAGTTTAAAATGAATAAGATGAAATTGTTTACATGTTGAAGAATCCTTATAAGGTCATAACTAGAATGTAATACAGATCTATGAGTCCTTAGTATACACCATATTAATGTGTTTGAATACATATTTAAAGACATTGCTAGTAAATGAAGGTTGAGGCATAACTATGTTTCTAAACGGTTTAAATCTCAATCTCTCTAATAGTATCAACTTCATATTCAACATTCTTGACCATATCTTTCTTTTCGTACTACTTACATATTAATACCACGATGGATTGCATTAACTCATAAGTACTGAACTATAATAATAAGGTTTGGCTTTCATAAAATATAATTGAAACTATTGTGTAACCAGTTAGTTACTATCATACATGAGACCTTCCTTAATCACCATACTACCCTAGGGACAAGAACCTATGTTTTCTTGGGTGGGGCATGCTAGTATCTCTGTCGGGGCTATAGATATCTGCTGGTAGTAGAGCAATATTAGTGACACTAGTATAAAACCTAGTGTGTAATCCTCCCACTCCTTCTATTGAAGTAACCTCTGATGAGGTATGTTGATATCTACATAGGGACTATGTGCGCTCGGTGGAAGTGGAGCAAGGTCAGTGGTATTGGACTAAGTCTAGTGTATAATCCTCCCATCTTGTAAAAACACATATTTCCTAAAATAAATTGAAATAAGACCTATAACATGAAGAGTAAACAAGAATTCGGAAATTTCCTTATCTTAGGATAGTAGATGACTCTGCCGAAGTACTAAACATGCTCGCTGGCAGCAAAGCGACATCCAATTCTGGAAACTACGGAGACTAGTTATGACTCCAACAATTCTTTATCAATAAGTATAAGCATGTATTACTTATATAATGTGTTGAATTGCTCTTACGAAGAATGAGATATATGCATTTTATGATAAATGTGTCGTAAACCATTATCATAATTACCACAGTATACTGAAAATTATGAACGAATGTTTTATATATGAATAACCACTCAACTCATCAACATTTATATATTATGGATCTCATATGTCTATTCCTTGTTTCAATCTTGCTATTAATTAATTTAAACTCTAAGATACAAATATTTCCACTTTCTTTCTTAGGATAAATTAAGCTTTACATTTTTTCCTTTTGATTTTCATTGTTCCTTCTCTTGTTAATAAATGCAAGTTTTGTTCTTAACATGAATCAAATTTATGCCCAATGCGAAGGTACTAGGTTTGTAGTTCTTGATGCCTTGCAGGGAGGCATCATCCCCAATTGGAGCCAAATGTTGTCACTAAATTTGACTCCCTTTAGAACTATGCTCTTTTCATGGGTTTTGCCTTGTGTTTCTATCGTTATATGACTTCTTCTAGTACCCCTATAATCAAAATCACGTGCTCAAACTTTCATAGCAAAATACTCATGTTTGTATTAGGTTTGTTATTATAATGATCATTATAACTTAAAAAATCATTATTATATTAAAAAAATTAGAAAACTTAATCTTAAATTAATAATTAAAAAGACTTATAAATATAAACTAAAATTATTATTTATAATAATTATAAAAAAATAATAATAAAATTTAAATAATAAAATACAAAATTTAAATATAATTAAAAAAACCAAAATAATAAAAATAAAATAATATTAATATAATATAATATAAATAAACAAAGTTAACACAAATAAAAATAGTAAATAGATCATTGAATAACAAATATTAAAAATAAAAAATAAATAAAACGTAGACAAATTATAAATAAAATATGAAAAACCTACCTATCTTAAATCACTTTTTACCAACGTTAGGAAATCTTAAGGAACGAGGGTGGGGCACAATATATGCCTACCAACAAACCATTAACTACCTTATCAAAACTCGACCCCGAAACAAATATTAAAACAAAACGTGTGCACATATTAAATGTTTTTGGGTCTAACCAAACGCGTTAACCCTCCACCATTTCATCGGCCGAAGATAAACCTTTCCGTCCAATGCAAGGTGCCTCCACCATCAGATCCTTAGAGCCTCATCTTCCTTAATTTTTTCTTTCCTTTACAATTCCCAAAAGATTATTAAATTTGGTTTTATGATTTTCATGTAAGTTTGGATATATGCATTTTGGTTTATATATATATATATATAATTCAACTTTTCATTTAGAATACATTATTTCAATTAAAATAAAAATATATCTATATATATAATTTAAATTTTAGATATAAATTAATTAAATTCAAACCTGTGTTGTTTTAAACTTGTTTAAAAAATATAGTAAAAATTGAAACTTTATAATTGAATTTTAAACTTAAATTTTATTTCATTTAAGTTTGGAACAAAATTTGAAAACCTTATTATTATTATTTTAATCGTGAATGGAT
Source organism: Pinus taeda (assembly GCA_000404065.3). Lineage (NCBI taxonomy): Eukaryota > Viridiplantae > Streptophyta > Pinopsida > Pinales > Pinaceae > Pinus > Pinus taeda. The sequence continues at coordinate 44,008 of APFE031122212.1, forward strand.
TGGATGGACATTCTATTTAAACAGAAAATTCAATTTATGTGAAAGAGGATTGCTAAAGCAGATCTAAGTTCATTTTAATGATCTGAAATTGATATAAAATTGATTCCACCACATTTCGAAAGCTCAGTTTCATATTTGATACAGCTCCTTAAAATATGGAAAATAAGTTTTTGTAGTGTAAAGTATTTACGTGGCTAGATTAAATCATTTTATAAAGTATGGGAGCGAATGTTTGAGAAATTCATAAAGGGTGAGTATATGTTTATTTTTATTTATCATTATATATTTTATATTAAAACTAATGTTTTATGTCTCTTTTATTTTGCAGGAAATTTAGTAGGGCACTTGATAATTTGTTGATTAAAGACTTTAGCGGGAACTAATGGTAAGGAATGTAAAATGTATTTTATTTAGAAGATATAATTATTAATGTAATTTTATTTGAGGAGGTTATATGGGAAATTAATTTCCAACAAATATAAAAGAAGATGTAAATGTTCATTTGAGGGTTTTGGAGAGGGGTAAATTAGAGGATGGTAAGCTAGAGATGAAAACTTATTATTTTTTTTACAACCATAATGCACTTGCTACAATGGTTCTTCTCATCATGATTACGAGATTTTCATTAATGATATCATGATTCTTTCTTTTATTTTTCTTGCTATGTGTTCTTTTTGTTTAGAATTCATATTTACTAGTAGAACTATTCAAGATTGCTCATTTAACCTGATTTTACAACAACCTTGGATGGAGAAATTGATTTAAAGGCTTTGAATACATGATATTTAAGGGGTTTTAAATCATATTTGAGTTTATTTATCGCATGTTTAATTTCAAAATGATACATTTTATCTACGGTTTACTTGCACATTAAACTTGAATGCCATAGAAATTAGTTTTCCATTTCATTTCTCTTTTAATTTTATTGGTGTTCTTTATTTTATCTATTTCACTAGCAAATATGATTGATCGGGAATAATTCGACTTGATCATGTTCTTCAATCTTTCAGTCCAGATAACTATGCCAACTCCTTGGGAGTCCTAGAAGAGCAAGACTCACCATATCATCCTAGGCAACTGTGATTCTAACACTTCCAATTTCATCAAGGCACTGTGTGAACTTGGTCAAGTATTTTGGAATCGTCTCACCTTTCTCCATTTTGATTTTTCAAAGTTTGTCATTCAGTGCCAATTTTCTTTGGTCACTACTGTTCTGATACAAGCTTGTCAATGTTTTCCACATAACACATGGAGTTTCCTTGCATGGAGACTTGAGACAATGTGGTCTCGAACTCCCTCAAGGATGATCCGCCGCGCACTTCTTCCATTTGGCCAAATTCTATGAATTCGATGCTGTTGGCTTAGAAATTTCTTGATCAACGAATTATTTCAAGTCATTATCCTCTAGCACAACCTCCATTCTGTCCCTCCAGGCTATAAAATTTGAGTTTCCTTCCAAGGCATATTCAAGCCGCAAACTGTAGAATGCCATCTCATGATCCAGAAGTATGTATTTCAAATTCGAATTTCACTTGTAACCCAAAACTCAAAACTTCGAAATCTCCTCTAGTATATTGTTCTTAGCTCTGATACCATGTAGAAAATCGATTAGATTCACAAACTCATGCAATGTACTAAAGCATAGGATAAGAATTTACTTATACTTTCAACTAGCAGAAGCCAATAGATTGATGAAAACAATATGAACAAGAAGAAGATAAATAAATGGCACATAACACAAGATGTATCTGGGGAAATCCATTGCTCAAACCCCCGCTATCTATATTGCATATATCAGAAATATGAGTGAAGATACAAATCTTTTTCTCATTAGAACAATTCTGCACAAGTATGCTCAACACTCTCAGCTCACAAGCTAGCTCAAGCCAAATCCTTAGCCTATTCAGCAGCTCTCCAATCCCCTAATCTCTTGCGTAATTCCTAGGATGAAAAGCCCGTATTTAAAGGAAATTCATGCTTCCAAAACTGCACAATCCAAACATAAGATCAATCTCTTATGCATGCATGATATTTACACTCAGCAAATAATACAATTGGTAGTACATTGTCCCTGCACTCTAGTCTCAACTAGGTCTTTCTCGGAATTGACATGCATGAGTTTCTGATGAGGGAATATTCAGTTAAATGGAGTAGCACTAGTGGATGCACTAGTACACCAACTCACTGTTAGTCCTCTATTAGTTCCACAAACAGTTTGGAATTAATTTAACTAAACTTAACTTAGTAAACTGAGTGATCTAATTTCCAACTCAATTTATACTCATACTAGACCCCTAAAACTTAGGGAGAATGTATACATGACTACAAAATGACTTCCAACTCAAAATTCCCAAGCTAATTAAGTTAATTAAACTTAATTAACTATTTACAAGTTGCTATGAGAATAGGATTCGATTTTAATTCACAGTTTAATTCAAGGACAAATTAAACTAGAATTTCTTGTTGCCATTTCTCAACACTCCCTCTCAACAAGAAAGAGATTATTAGCTACCCTGATGCTATCTCTGTGAAACTCGAATTTACATCTTGACAATGCCTTTGTCAAAATGTCATCATCTCACTCTTCCGTGGGAATGTACTCTAACAACATAATCCAACTCAATACACAATCTCTGAGATGATGATATCAAATATCAATATACTTGGACCAATCATGAAAAAATGGATTTTTAGAGAGTTTGATACAAGTATGATTATCACAATAAATCATAGTTGGATCCATCTACTGACCAAACAAACCAACCAAGATCTTCCTCATCTAGATGACCAAACATGATTCATGACTCGCAACCATGTACTCTGCTTCTGCCGAACTGAGTGCAACCAATCTCTATTTCCTGTTACCAAGAAACTGCCACTGACCCAATACTGAAGATCCCTCCTGATCTGCTCTTCCTATCAGATGGACTCATTGTCCAATCTACATCCATGAAGCCTTGAATCTTCACTCCCTATGTCAGTATGTACCATAATCCGTACTTAGTACTACCCCTGAGGTATCTTAATACAAGCTTTGTCGCCTTCCAATACAACTTGGTAGGCCTAACCATCACTTGACTCAGCTAGTTAACTACATAGAACATACCTGACCGTGTGTTCACCGAGTACATGAGTGAACCCACAAGCTTCTTGTAAACAATAGCTTCCACTACTTCCCCTGAAGTAGCATCCTCCTTTCTCCAGTTACCTGCTAGAGGAGTCTCCATGGGTTTGTTGCCCTCCATGAGGAATCTTCTTAGTATCTCGTTGGCATACTTTCCCTAAGAGACAAACAAATCCCCATCTCTATGCCACACCTCCATGCCAAGAAAGTAATGCATGAGCCCCATGTCCTTCATCTGATATTCTCTTGCAAGTTCATCCTTGCAAGACTTGATCAACTGATCATCACCTATCAATATGAGATCATAAAGTACAATGATGAACAATTTTCCTTCCACCACTATGTGGTACAGGTTCACATCCTCTTCACTCTTTGTGAAGCCCAATCTGGTGAAGTAGCTATCTATCCTAGTGTACTAAGCACGGGGTGCTTGCTTTAGCCCATACAATTCTCTCTTGAGCTGGCACACATGCGACTCACGGTCAAAGGTCTCAGAACCTTCAAGTTGCTCTTTGTACGACTCTTCCTCAATCATGCCATTAAGGAAGGTTGTATTCACATCCATATGATGTATCTTCCAACCCATATGTGTTGATAGTGCCAATATAGATCTGATCGACGAGTACCTTGCAACAGGAGCAAAGGTATCATCATAGTCAATCCCCTCTACTTGTGAAAAGCCACGGGCCACAAATATAGCCTTTTGCTTCTCCACACTACAATATGTAGCTTGCTTTACCTTGTAAAGCCAACAGGAACTCACCAATGACTTGTCCTCTGGTCTAGGGACCACATACCAAACATTGTTACGAACTATGGATTCACGCTCCTCCATAATGGCATCAACCCAAATTGGCTGCTACACTACTTCCTTAAAGGAAGATGGCTCTGTCACAACACATTCACCCATAAGAGCCATGTATCCAGTGTACCTCTTAAGTGACCTCCTCTACTTGTGCTAAGAAGTGGGTTCTCCCACATTCTCCCATGCATCAACCAACAATCTGTTAGTCTCTCTGGTGTGCTTTCTTCTCTCCTTGGAAGACTCTACTCGAGTGAATGTCTCCACTTCGGGATCCTCTACATGTGGCTTCTCCACATCAATATAAGGCTCCTTAACTTTACGAGCTAAAATATCCTCATTTGCATGTAGCTCAAGCTCCCTCTCAAGGGAAACTCACATGGCCTTCTCTTCATGGAATCTAACATCCCTGCGAACCACTATCATCCTATTTGTTGGAAAGTACACCCGATAGTTGTGAGGTGTATTACTGTACCCCATAAATATCCCCAACTCTGTTGTCGGCTCAAGCTTCTTCCGTGCATCTTTGGTCACATGACAATATACCGATGACCCAAAAATCCTGAAGTGACCAACACCTGGCCTCTTACCAGAATAAGCCTCTTCTGGTGTCTTCATCTCAAGTATCTGATGTGGGCTACGATTCTGAACATAAATCACTTTGTTTCATGCCTAAACCCACAACTATAGTGATAGGTCTTGATCATGCAACATTGCCCTCGCTTCCCTACTATGCTTCCGTTCTTCCTCTTAGCCACCCCATTCTGCTGAGGGTTATGGGGTGCCATCAACTCCTATTTAATCCCTTCCACTGCACAAAATTTCTTAAACTCATTTGAGACATACTCACCACTGTTATCACTCCATAGAGATTTAACCTTCTTACCCAACTCTTTGTCCACCAATGCTTTAAACTCACAAAACTTTGTGAAAGTTGGATCCTTTTTCTGCATGAAAAATATCTAGCATTTAGGAGAATAGTCATCAACAAATATAACATAATACCTGTGTTTGGCCATGGGTGTTGTCGAGAATGGTCCACACACATCTGAATGGACTCGCTCTAGAATAGCCTCTGCTAGACTATCTCTGTCGTGAAAGGAAGGCTTGGTGTATTTTCCCAATGTACACCCCTTACATGTATGAACTTGCTCAAGTGAACCTGCAAGAAGACCGATAGAGATTTGCTGCAATATCTTCAAAGCCCCATGATGCAAGTGGCCCAATTGCCTGTGCCACAACTCACCAATGTCTCATCTCTACAACCTTTCCACTTTTATGCTCAAAGAAACACACTCCTCCACCTCTAGATTATAGATATTTTTCACCTAAATCCTTATCTTCATTACTTGACCCATGGCTATGTGTCGAAGGAACACATTTCCTTTCAAGAAGATCACATCATAGCCTCTATCCTCAAGCATGGAAATGGATACCAAGTTCTTCTTTAGCCCAGGCACATACATCACATTCTTCAAGGTGATTGGAGCACCATGCTCCCTCTAAAAAGTAATCGTGCCCAATCCAGTAACACTATACCTCATTTCATCACCCATCTCGATATGCATATGGAAATCTCTCTCCTCCAAGTCATTGAATAACTCTTTGTCGCCATTCATGTGGAATGAAGCTCTAGTTTCTAAGTACCACACACTTCCCATCATTGATGACACCATGCATGAAATGAGGGAAAAGTCCAATTCGAATTGAGAGGCCAAAGCCTCTCCCACCGCTCCTCCTGAAGAATTCTTCTTGGAATTCTTGAGTGGAAAATTTGTAGAAAAATGGCCCAGCTCATGACAATGAAAGCTCTTAACTTTCGTCGTGTCTTTCTTCTTACCTGCATGATAAGAATATGATTTAGAATGGGAATATTTCCCTTTCCCCTTCTTCACATTAACCTCTAAGGCACAGTTCTCTTCAACATTAGTCTTGGATGAAGAGCCATCCCTGGTGTTCCTTTCGCATCAAATCCAACCACAGTCATTCCCAATCCGACAGCTTCTCTCGACCATTGACAGAGTCTTGATAACTATGCCAACTCTTTGGGAGTCTTAGAAGAGAAAGACTCACCTTATCATCCTTAGAAACCGTGATTCTAACACTTCCAAGTTCATCACGAAACTGAGTGAAATTTATCAAGTATTTTGGAATCATCTCTCCTTTCTACATTTTGATTTTTTGAAGTTTGTCCTTTAGTGCAAATTTCCTTTGGTCACTATTGTTATGATAAAATTCTGTCAATGTTTTCCACATATCATACAGAGTTTCCTTACCATGGAGACTCGAGACAATGTGGTCTCTAACTCCCTCAAGGATTATTCGCCTCGCCTTCGCCAAACACTTCTTCCATTTGGCAAAATTATGTGCATCTGATGTTGTTGCCTTAGGAATTTCTTGCTCAACGAATTCCTCCAAGCCATTATCCTCTAGCACAGCCTCCATTCTGTCCCTCTAGGATATAAAATTTGAGTTTCCTTCCAAGGCATACTCGATCCACAAACCGTAGAACATCATCTGTCGATCCTGAAGTATGTATTGCAAATTCGAATTTCACCTGTAACCCAAAACTCAAAACTTCGAAATATCCTCTAGTATACTATTCTAAGCTATGATACGATGTAGATAATCCTGTAGATTCACAAGCTCATGCAATGTACTAAAGCACATGAAAATAATCTACTTCTACTTTCAACCAGTGGAAGCCAATAGATCGATGAAAACAATATGAACAAGAAGAAGATAAATCAATGGAACATAACACAAGATGTATCTAGGGAAATCACTGCTCAAAACCTCGCTATTTGTATTTCACATATTAGAAATATGAGTGAAGATATAAACATTGTTCCCACTAGAAAAATTCCACACAAGAATGCTCGACTCTCTCAGCTCACAAGCTAGCTCAAGCCAAATCCTTAGCCTATTCAGCAACTCTCCAAGCCCTTAGTCTCTTGTGTAATTCTAGGATGAATAACTTGTATTTAAAGGGATTTCATACTTCCAAAACTGTGCAATATAAACATAAGATCAATCTCTGATGCATGCATGATATTTACACTCCATTAAATAATACAACTAATAGTACATTGTCCCAACACTCTAGTCTCAATTGGGTCTTTCTCAGAATCGACATGCATGAGTTTCTGATGAGGGAATCTTTAGTTAACTGGAGTAACACTAGTGGATGCACTAGTGCACCAACTGACTATTAGTCCTCTATTAGTTCCACAAACAGTTTGGAACTAATTTAACTGAACTTAACTCAGCAAACTGAGTGATCTAATTTCCAACTAAATTTACACTCATACTGGACCCCTAAAACTTATGGAGAACATATACATGACTACAGAAATACTTCCAACTCGAAATTCCGAAGCTAATTAAGTTAATTAAACTTAATTAACTATTTACAAGTTGCTATGAGAATATAATTCAATTTTAATTCACAGTTCAATTCAAGGACAAATTAAACTGGAATTTCTTGTTGCCATTTCTCAACACATATTTTACTACATGAAGATTATACTCTGGACCTTATGGTGGTTAATTTGTTGAATTTTATTCCTATTTTTTTATTTATAAACTTTGAAATGACTAACTTAGTGGCAATACCTGATAGTCATGAGATAGAGATACATGAAATTCCTTCTCATGAACAGGTTGCTAATATTTATGGATTATTTCCATTAGATGTTCATACAGGGTAGTGTTGATGGTGTTGGAAATCCATCAACTAAGAGGTCTCTCTGATGTGAAGCCCCAATTAGACCTCACATTGGTTGGTGTAGGAGCTCCATCTAGAATATCAGAGTATTTTCCATATATCTCAAAGATATTCCTTGGCTCTAACTGTCAACACCAGAGAGGAATGCAATGGTATATTTAGAAGGCAAAAAGGTGTGCCTGGTGAGTGTTAAGCTATAAATGTGTCAAGGCTCTTCTATTTCGGAGAGGGGAGGAAAGTGAGCCTCTGAGTGAGAGGTAGTAGTACCACCCAAGAAGAGACACACATAAACTTGAAGGATCTGCCAGGATCTGCCTAATATCAAGCATAATAGTCCACAAAGGATGCAATGATAATTACAACCAACAAATGAAGAAAGATATGTCTAATATTGTGCAGAGTAGTCCACAAGGATTGGACAACAATAACAACCATTACAACACATTCTCAATAAGATAAGTACTAAAATAATTGAAATAGTTCAACTATATTAACACATGTGGAAGCAAACATGAAATACAAACATATGCAGAATAGTCTTACAAACATTCATAATCCATGCATGAAGAACGTGTTGGCCTTGAAGGCTTATGTTATTAAGTAAAAATTCCAAGACACATGTTTAAAATGTACATCAATAGCTCTAGTAGTGGAACATTGGAGCTACTCCTTGCTCCTCAAAGAACTAGCTTATCTCTCTAATGCCTTGTGGGAGGAGCCAAGGTGAAAGTCCTTTTCTCATACAATGAGGGAGTATATATAACAAAAGGGGTGATGCTTCCCCTCCTTGCAGTGACTTTGTGATTACCCTCAGGACTATTTGACTTCCTATGACTTTTCATCTTATATGAATCTCCATATTCAATATATGTCCTTTGGACTTCAACTTCACAATACATTTTGAATACAATATACATGTTACACAATGGTGATGTGGCATATGACAACTCATGACAAACATGACATGGCATTGGTGATATGAACTACTTGGATTATGTGGCAATATCAATCCACTATTGTTTCTGTGAATGATGTCTGATTGAGAATTCTTTTGTCCTCTACCTCCTCGTGGCTTGATGGAAGGAATCTTCAATGATCTCAAGTCTTGAGTTGTGATTGCAAGTTTGTGTCTGTTTGATTTTCCTTGATAGACCAGTTTGCATGCTCATCTATAGGGCTGTGTTTTTCATGTCTTCCTCCTTCATCTCCTTCTTCATCATCCCGCCATAGTATGATAAGATACCCGCATTTGCAATTCACTCATGATGAGATGACATCGGCCTAAAAACCTCCTAGCTTAAGATGATGCATCCAGATCTATTGACTGAGACGGATCCAGGTGACAAATTAGAAGGGGGGAGTGACTATGCATTGTGTAGTTCCATCAACCAAGGTTGAGGTTTGAGGACTGATATCGTGCAATGCACAATTTAGGTATGGTTGAGGGATAGGTATGTGTAGTTTTGGTAGCGAGTGGGACAAGTTGAAGGGATGGTCACTACGGAAGAATTTTGTGCAATTATCAGAAGAAATGGAGGCTGGTCCATTGCGAAATTGTGCATTTTAGAGGCTCAGGGAGAGATATTGGAGATTTTTCTTGCGCAATTTGCAGTTACGGTGAGGTTTTTCGAGAGAATTGCACAATTATGGAGGTGAAGGCTGGGTCTTGGGCTGAGGAACTACATAGTGCAACAGTCTTGGGAGGCAGGAGCTGCGCATTGCATAGAATTAAAGTTCAAGGTAAAAACTAGAGGACTGTGACTAAGCAATGTGTAGTCCAGATAGGCGGGGTGAGGTCGAGTTGTTGGGTTAGGAAGCCTCTTCGGAAATGGTTAAGTGCTAGACTAATGAGACTGGTGTGTGAAGTGATAAAGCTTCGACCGTGATATAACACTTAGAATACTTGATGACTCAACAACATAGATGACTCATGACCAATAGAGTGCTAGGTGCTATAGCAGAACTAATCGCAAAATAATATTGATCGACCACATTAAGATTACCGTCTGGAGAATTTTATTTAATATCTGAGAACTTCTCAACC